>JAAWWB010000975.1:0-25021 GCA_018804465.1 Populus tomentosa | reverse complement strand
TAGTTTCTCACCAAAACCTAGAATAAATTTAGGAAAACCTATAATTGTGGAAGAAGCTAGAAGTAATTCAAAAGCAATCGTGGAAGAAGCTAGAAGTAATTCAAAAGCAAGGATTATAAATTATGAAAATATTTCTCTAAGAAACATATGTGTAAAAATGATACCGAGCGATCTAGATATGATTGATTCAGAATATATTTTAGAGGTAGTTGAACAAACTTATAGTCCAAGGATTCAAAAAATTCATAAACCAACCTATATGAGACCTTATCCAGAATACATAGATAGAATGTACCATTGTCCCATTAATTTTAGATTCCTAGACTTTACATTGTTCAATGGTCAAGGGCCAATATATGTTATGGAACACATAGGTAGATTCATCATTTCAATATAGAGAAGCTATTAATTTTGAATTTCTAAAGTTAAGATTGTTTCCAAATTCATTAATAGGAGGTGTACTCATTTGTTATATAATTTTACCACCAAACTTTGTTTAGAATTGGAATGACATGCAAATTATATTCCAAGCATATTTTTTCTAGGATAGAACTAGAGTTTGTGTTGACAGACTTAGTAAAATTGAAACAATACCTTGGAGTGACTTTGAAGTAGTATTTAGATAGATTTATGAAGGCCAGATGAAAGTATAGGTCTAGGATTCCTAAAAAGGATTTTGTAATTGCAGAACTAGGTTTGGAATGAGAATTGAGAAATAAATTCAAAAGGATGAAGTTTAAGGATATATATGAGATAGGGATAAGAGCTTCTAGGTATGAGAGTTTATTGAGAGTGGAAGTAGATAAAAAAGTCTCAATTTACAGAACTTATTATCAAGAAACAATAGGCATTGATGTTGTAGAGTTCATAAAAGGCGAGCCATCGTTTATAATGCATTAATAAAAAAGAATGGTAAAGCTTTAATATCTTTGAGGTCAAATGAAGAACTCATTATGCATTTGACATAAATCAAGTTGATGCTATTTTAGATTGGTCATTAGCAAATAAAGAAGTAAAATTAAAGGGAAACATAAATAAGTGACTGATGAAGAATTGAAAAGGAAGAATTATTGTAAATGACATGGGGTCATTGGCTATTTCACAAAGAATTGTGTAATATTTAGAAATATAATCCAAAATTTGACAGAATCAAAGCATGTTAAGTTTCCTAAAAAATGAAACAATGAGAATTGATAAGAACCGTCTTCCTTTAGTCAATACACTATTAGTTAATATGACAACCATTGCTAATGATATTTTATTATCATAGGGTGTTACCTTTGTGATTGTTACAACAAATGAGTTGTTGATGCTTTAAAATCGAATTAAAAACTTAGATTTACAGCAACAGACAAATCACAAGACATTAAAGGATTGTGTAGATGGCATATAACTACAAGCTATACTATTGACAATTATACAAACTTTGGGATATTAGTTAGAGAAAGAGTAATGAAAGGAGTGATAAATCTCAATGAGAAACAAATGCAAATTCTAGAGTTGATAGAATTTAATGAGGCTCCGAAATTCAAAAAGATGCAAGAAAAGCGACCAATACTAATGTAAATGTTGAATATGGATGAGATGACTTATCTAAAAGGAACCTCAATAAGAAAATATGGTAACATATACAACTCTTTTAGTATTTATATACCTCAAAACTCTAATTTCTTTCTTTCATGGTTGCGTTATAATCATTGCACATGATTTTCCCAACTTTTACATTGAAAAAGGGAGAAGGAGAGAGAAAAAAATTCATTGATGAGATTCATTAATAAAAAAAATTAAATTTAATATCAATGTATTTCTATTAAATAAAGGAGTAACATTGAGGTGTGTTCTAGAATTCTATTTTGTTGAAAAAAAGTAAATCGAGGTTTAGAGATTGTCAATCTCTTCAATTTAATTTAGTGTTTTTCCTGGATTTAACGGTGTTTTGAGTTGATAACCTTAATTTATTGAGGTTTATAGAGTTTATTAGGATTTTTTAGGTGTAAATAGATTGAAAAATTATTTTTGAATCCAATAAAACCTTAGCTTGATTTTGTAGCCATTTATTCAATGGCTTGAATATACAAAAAAAAAAAAAAGGACACATCATCAACTTTATTTTATTTTTTAAAAAAATAAAGGGTGCGCCAACCTTAAAAAAATCAAGGGCAGGTACACTAGCCTAGCCTTGTAAGCCCATACACACCAACCCTTCTTTTTGTTGGGCTTGGGATGCAAGGCCCATCTCTTTGTCCTTAGTGACTGGCCCTTTCTATTTTTTTTTTTTTAGGAAAAAGGCTTAGTATAATATATAAATTATCGTTCAATTATTTCATTGTTCTTAAATAGTATTATAGGTTTTTATGAGAATTTTTATAAATTTTATCTGATTATTGTGTACCTAAAAAGCAAAAATAAGAAATGAAATATTTCTCATGTGTGTGTGTGTATTATTTTTAATGGATTTTCATATTATTTTATCACATTTACTAATTGATGACATTGTCTTAGTATTTGTTTTAAGAAAAAAACTTGCTTTTAAAATTATGATAGATTTAAAGAAAAAACAAAATCAATGCTTACAATAAAAAAAAAATGCTTTTACTAAAACAATCAAGAGATGTATAAGAAAATGAAATTTACATTGAAGTGCATTTTTTACTTGATAGTTATATTCATTATCTTTTTTACATATGTTTATTTTCATAGTTGTTTAATTAAATAAAAAATAGATTCTAAAATAATGTTATAAAGCCTAATTAGAGTCACGATCTAAATTACAAGTTGGGTAGGTTGACTCAAGTCAATTCAAAATATCATTGTTCTAATTTTATTTTTAAACTCCAGAGGCAATGATGGGTTATAATGTTAACCCGACACGTTTGACCAAGTTACTTAATATTATCCAAAAATTTCATACATTTTATAACTGGTTAGCTAAACAACTAAAACACTAAGAGTTGGTTTTATTATTCATATGAATAATGAAGCACGTTAATATATTAGTTTACACATTTTTATATCAAATGCTTGTTGTGGTTGCATCAATTGAAGCACGTAAAGGGCAACTCTAAGATCGTAGGTTCGAGCCTCTATAGGCACACATTTTCCTTAAATTAAACATTGATGACCTGTCATTTGTGTTTCTTTCTTTTTTTCCTTAAAAAAATAGACAACAAGTCGTTCACCCTTTATACAAAGTAAAAAAAATGCCAGGCACGTAGGCCTCCCTCAAGCCCACGCGTCTAGCTTTTTAGGCTAAGGCTAAGCTTTTTTTTCCCTACCTATTTTGTTTTTTGCTTTTTTTTTATATATAATTTTATTTATTTATTTCGAGTCCATCATTTAAAGTGAAGCTTTTATTCAATTTTATCCTTCATTCTAGATTTTTTTCCCTAGCTATTTTGTTTTTATTTTTTCGAGCTTTTTTTCTTTTCAAGTCTATCATTTAGAGTGAGGCTTTTATTTAATTTTATCCTTTAGTTGATGGTAAATAACTTTTGTATTTTCTTACCATGTGATAAAATTAAAAAAAAAGACCAAATAGAGTTCAGAACTCGGATCACGAGTTGACTAAATAGTAATAAGAGAGTAGGGTTGGGATTTATGGGCAATTTAAACACATATAAAAAAAATCTTTATTTTTTGAAGGAAAAAAAAAAAAGGATAGATATTGTTGAACCTGGTAAGCCAAGCCTGCATCAAACCCAATTTGAAAAGGCTCGTGCACAAGTTTTTTTTTTTAAAAAAATATCAATTTGTCCCAATATTTTTTAAAAACTGTTTTAAAAAAATATTTATGAATTATAAGCATAAAAGAATTTCAGTTTCAATATCGTAGTCAAGTTTTCAAAATTGATTATAAATCTTTTATCACTCTTCTTATAATCTTTCAAGTTTCTCATTTTCACCAACTAACGGATCAATTCTATACTTCATTACCAATTCCTTAACGTCTATTTCTTGAGGAAAAACCTCCCCATTCCCTACCATACAAGCATGTCATGCTTTGCATCTTCTATACGCCATGATTATTTTAGCACAAAGCATTATCCATGGGGAATTGTTGGTTTCTGATTCCAATTTATATAGAAGAAAATAACACAAGAAAGATAGTAAACATAAGCAATACACAATTCAATTGAATAATGCGACCACATAAAAACTCTAATTCAAGGTTTTTTTTCATTGGATATTAGTCTACTGAAATACAAGTTAAACAATACTATTTATACTAGTCCTAGGTATATTTTGAAGAGGAGAAAATTCTGAATAAATAATTATAGAGTTATGATAGGTATTCCTAAACTAAATAGAAAACTTTTTTTGATTACTGAGCACAATATTTGATTTCCTAAACTAAATATAAAAACAATAAAACATCATAAAATAAAAATATTTTTCAAAACTAAATAGAAAAAACAAAACCACTATAAAGAAAATTAATTCATGCATCGCAAAGTTCACTTTGGTACCTTATAGCTGTATTTTTGTCAATTTGATCCCTAGAGTTTTATGCTTTTATATTTTAGTGTTCAAACTTTATTTTTCTTACTTTTTAGTTTCCAAATTCTAAGAGATGAGAGAGAGTCACCAAAAAAACAGAGACATGAGTGAAAGAATTTGTGTAAGATCTCATATCGGAAGCGAGTGTCCAGAGCCAGGGCCTTATAAGTGCATGCTCACCTTGACTAGTAAGACGCGCTTTGGGAAGTCAGACCCCATGGTGGGCTCGCTTCTACAAGGACAAATCCGTGAGGGTGTGGGCTCAAAGCGGACAATATCTTGCTAGTGAGGTGGGGTGTTACATTTGGTATCAGAGCCGAGGACGGCTCGTCTTAAGATGGGGGGATTGTAAGATCCCACATCGGAAGTGAGTGTCCAGAGCCAGGGCCTTATAAGTGCATGCTCACCTTGACTAGTAAGACGCGTTTTGGAAAGTCAGGCCCCATGGTGGGCTCGCTTCTACAAGGACAAATCCGTGAGGGTGTGGGCCCAAAGCGGACAATATCTTGCTAATGAGGTGGGGTGTTACAATTTGGCTGACCGTATTTGGTTATGAAAATGACCATTCTTGGTATTAATGGGTTAGCTTGGAAAATGGAGTTCAATGGTGATGGTTATACTCATCAACCATGCCAGAAAAAGCATGCAGCTCGTAAATAATTTTTAGATTTAGTTTGATTTTTTTTTAGTGATTTTAAGGTGTTTTGGAGTTATAAATAATTTTAAGATGTTTTAGGAGTATTTTCTAGTTACAATAAGCCAAAATTTAAGCTTTTAGGGATAAAAAAACTCAATCTTGATTTTTCGGCCACCAAAAAATTATTGTAATGGATGACACATCACCTGCTACAATTTTTTATTTTGATGTTGAGTAGAAGATGTGTTGTTCACTTAATATAAAAAAAGGTGTCAAGTGTGCGGGCCTTGTCTAGATCCATACATGCTTTGGCTTTTATCTTTCTTCTAGGCTCATAATTTTATTTTATTTTTATCATAAATCTTAATTTTTAAAAAATATCATCTAATTATTTCATACTTTTAAAATGATATTATACAATTAATGATTACAATAGCAACAAAGGTTTTAATAATTATATATGAGCCCAATATGCAACAAAATGTAAAAAAAAAAACATATGAATATTTCATGAGAATTAAATAGTCTTTTCATTGTTATTTTTATATGGTTTTTATGAATTAGTTTCCTTAATTTTTTCATATAGCCATATAAAAATTATGAAGACATTATTATTATTATTATTTGTTTGAAACTTACTTTTTTTAGATGATGATAAGTTTTTCAATAAATTAATAGAGAAATGGAAGTTTTGCCTCCAATTTTTTTTTTCAATCTTTATTTAAATCATGGAGATTCTTGTGAATATTTATTTTAATTATCTTATGTATTTATTAACAAAACCACATTGTTAATTAAAATTCTGTCAAAATAAAAGAAAGGCATAAATAAAGAATGATTACTTCAACTTAGAAAATACATTTTCTCCTCTAAAATCTAAAATCTTCAAAACTCTTACGAATATTTATTTTAATTGCTATAAAATTAATTAAGAATTGGCTTTGAAAATTTACCCCATTAGATTTAGCAAAAGTAAAATTTAGTTATTTAACTATCCTAAGTGGGCATGGTACAGTGGAGAATGTGGTAGGTGCTCAATTTTCCATCTTTGACTATTTATTTTTATTAAAAAAATTTATAGGCAATTTGTTATTGATATTGTAATCAAAAGTTGTCAGATGAGTCCAATTCAGTTGTTAAAATTAAGATATTGAAAGAAATATCTTTTGTAATTTTTTTACTGGATTTCAGCATAGGTTGGAATGTCCAAAATGTACACGTCCTAGTCCAATCACACATTATCAGATTATCACATTATAGTCTTTTTACTATAAAACGGACATACACAAAAGGAAAGAATGTAACTAATTGAAAGAAAATTCTTTGATAATGTGCGAAAAAAAATTAAAAATTTAATTAAACCGAAAAAATAAAAAAAAATAAAAACAAATTAAACTATAAAAAATCGATTAAATTGATTAAAATTTTAAAATAACCGACTGGTTCGGTTCGGGTTCGATTTTATAAGCCTGAAACTGAAAAAAAAAACAAGAAAAAAAAACAAGAAAAAAAAACAGGCTAAACTGGTTTGAACTGGTTTTTATCCTAAAAAACCAAACCGAAACCGGCCGGTTTGAACTAATTTTGATTTTTTTTTATTTTTTTTTCAGTTTAATTACTTTTTATAGAACCGAACTGAAAATAATCCCTCTAATATATGTTTATAACTTCTCTCTACAATGGTTCGGTTTTTGAGTCACGTGTGTTTATGCTTTATAACACTTAGTTAACTAAGTGTTAATCAGTGATAATCTTAATTAACATATAAAATAACAAGGTTATGAAGTTTACACAACTCCATGACTTGCAATATAGGTACATTAATTATCTGATTACTTTATTGACAACAGAGCAATTAGGACTTAGCTTAATCTGCACAATATATTGAAGAAAACTCTACCTGGATTCAGTTCTGAGTCAAATTATCGGGTTGATTCATCAATAGGGTTTTATAATCATGCTCATTTCTGTTGGTGGTATGAATTTAATGACTAGTTTGGATTGAAAAAAAAGACCTTGATTTTATCAAGGGCAATCTTTTCTTATTTTTATTTTATTTTGAACCATTGGAATATATTATCATAACACTCTAAAAATATTGGAAGTTATTTCGGTGCTTTATTATTTATATAAACAATAAAGCATCTTAATATGTTTATGATAATTTAGTGTTGTAGATCAATTAATTGCACACGAGAATAGCTATGAGGTCATAAGCTTAAATCCTATTATTAATATATTTTTTTAATAGATAACATGTTGTTTATATTTTTTAAATAAATAAAAGATAGATAAAAAAAAAACTAATAATAAAACAGGCCACATGCTAGGCTTGGCCTTTTATATCTTTTTATATTTTCTCTTTGTTTTGATTTTGGCAATCCGAAAAAAATTTACTAAATTTACTTTATTTTTTTTAGTTTTGACACGATGTTTAAATGGTATTATAAATATGTATTTGAGTTTTAATAATTTGTTTTCAATCATTATTAATCTAATACAAAAATACTAATACTAATAATAAATTGTTCACTTGAATTCAATTCCAATATATTTTTATTCTTAAAATATTTTAATTAATTTTTAATATGATTTCATCACATTTATGATGTTTTTAAACATTAATCACAAATGAAATATGAATATACTATTATGATATATATTTTTAATTACTTTAACAATTGTAAAATATTTGTTCATTTAATAAAAATAACAATTCAAATTAAAAACTCCGTGTTCGTTAAGAATAATAAAAAATACATTAATAAAAACATTTATCTGGATTAATTTTTTTTTAACAAACAACTTGATTTTTAAATTTAATAACAACAGCAAATAATTCTATAAAAATTTAATATTTAATTCTTTTTTTCCCGGGATGCATTGATATCGTGATGGTGCGCGCCACGTCAGAAACACTGAAAAGTGATACGTGACAACCCAGCTGTCCAGGTGTCGACATAATTGTCTCTAAGTCAAATTTAGGGCTGGTCTCTAATTATCACTCTAATGGAGCAAGATCCACAGCCACAATGGGAAGGCAAGGTCTCAGCAAGGCTAGCCAAAGCCACAGCAGATCAAATATGGCCTCTCCTCAACGACTTCTTTAACCTTCACAAATGGTGTCCCGGCCTTGCCGCCTGCTATGGCATCCATGGGACTAATGGTGTGCCAGGTTGCATAAGACACTGTGAGGGCTCCTCGATTCCGTCCACCGACACCAATACAGATGGCCACAGTCAGCCTGTTAGCTGGTCCACTGAGAGATTAACAGCTGTTGATCATGGTGAACGTAGCTTGAGCTATGAGATAGTTGACAGCAATATTGGGTTCAAGTCATATGTTTCGACGGTCAAGGTTGTTCCTCAAGGTGATGATGGTCAAGATGGGTGTGTGATCGAATGGTCATTCAGTGTTGATCCAGTGGCAGGGTTAGTATTGGATGAGCTGGTGAGAATGTATAAAGTGGGACTGCAACAGATGGCTGAGAGACTGGAGGATGGAGTTAAAGGTTTGAGAAAATTATACTTCCTTTTCTCGTTTTATATGTTTGCTGCAGCTCTTGATTCTTTTTACAGCTTATAGCCTGAGATTTTTATTAAGATACATTTTATTATCATATACTGCAATATCCAAAATATATATAAATAAAAACAAAATGAATTTGAAAAGTCATTGGTGCCCTGTTTGCATTATTATGGGTATTAATGATTGATGCACATTATCAAAACATTCATATGATATTAATGATATTGTGTGTATTATTATGGATATTAATGATTGATGCACAATTAGACAATTTGTATGATTTGATACACACACACAATATCATTAATATGAAGAGAAAGAGAGAGAATTGAAATATATATACGGTAAAAAGAAAAGAAAAGAAAAGAAAGATTAGATTTGTAGAGAGAGAGAAAGAGAGAGAGAGAATTGAAATATGAGCACGGGACGAAGAAAAAAGGAGAAAGGAGGAACAAATGGAAGAAGAAGGAACAAAGAAGAAAAGTAAGATTGTTTTATGCTTAAATTTATTGGTTTGATTTTAGGGTTTGCATGATTTAAAAGGTTTAATAAATGTTTAGGGTGTTAGTTTGGTTTAAAATGAAATAATTTGAGGATTAGAATTATGAATTTTTGAGGAACTTGTTGATTATCTTTGGATTTGCAGTTTGGGAGATTGACCGATAAGGATTCTAAAATCTTGATCAACTTATTTACCAGTTGGTTGTAATCCGTCAGCTGATTAGCTTGTCGTGGTGATTGATCAGCTGGTTATTTTGGTCTGTCGGTTGATCGAGTAGTCGGGTTTAATCGGTTCCTTTAACTTGGGATATGTTCGACATTGATCGGGTGGATCAATTTGGTTTTATAAATATGTTTTGGTTTCTAAGCTTAAAGTTGTAATATTTTATGTTATCCGCTTCGAGTTGTTTTTTAGTATTTTTGTATCCGTTATAGGTTCTGCTGACGTTCCTACTAGCAATCCTTAGTAGTCTTCAATTTTGCATTTGTTTTTTTTTTTTTGCTTTGTTTTCCGGGTGAGTGCGATAATATTTAATATGTATGTAATATAAATAATATATGTATGTAGATTATATGATGAGTATAATTGGTTAATTCTTGAATATCTTTATTTTCTAAGTATTTATCAATTCTTAAATTTATATTTGTATTCACATTCTATTGAATTAAATTTTATTCAATATGACAATTATTTGCTTTGATAACTATATAAGTATCTATTATGTCTTGATATCAGTGTACTTGTAAGAAACTCCATATTAACAAAGAATAATTAATTTATGTGCACATAGTAATATGTATATCACTATATCTAGTTGGTGAGAATAATTAATTTATGTGCACATAGTAGTATGTATATCTAGTTGGTGAGAGATGCACCAACTTGTGACGACTTATCCTCTCATATTTATCTGACCTGTATTTCATTACAATATGCTATTATGCTTAATGTGTGTGTGTGTTGGTTGTTTTAATTCTTATATTTTTATTGTATCACAATTTATGGTCTATAACTTATAAATATCTATAATGTACATTAAATGTTATAATCTCACTGGGTTGGTTGAATTCACCATTTATTTTTAATATTATTTTCAGGTTTTTAATTTTTATTAGTAGGTTGACTTTGTTAAGAGTTCCCACTTCTTCATCTTTTTGGTTGATATGCCCTGTTTGCTTCCGTGAAGCTTTCCTTTTAGTTTTTTATTCAATGTCTTCGAGTAATTTACTATTACACTATTTTAGTTAAATATTGGATTTTGATATCGTAATAAGTATTATGGATTATTATTTGTTTTTGTTTTATTTTGAAGAACATTTGAAATTTTATGAAGTGTTGTGTATTTTGTACAATTTGATTTATGACATGTATATAATGAGGCTTAGCATAAGTGAGTGTCATCTTTCACATCACTCTTGCATTGCCGATCATGGATTTGAGATTCGAGTCGTGGCTTATACACTATATTTTATTTTTTAAAATGTATTAAATCTCAAATCTTGACTTTTTAGGCTATTAGTATCATTAATAAATTTTTTTTTATGCATTTGCAAGTAAAAAAAAAACTTTAAAAAATAGTTGTTACAACAATGCCAAACACTATCTAAGATATGAAAAGGACAACATACACCTTATTGGTAAGTGTGTTTAGGACAACTTCATCTTAATGGTGTTAGGAGTAACATTGATTAAGTGTGTTAGCTTGTTAAGCTGTGCTATTCATTAGTTTTGCAAAAGTATTTTTATAATTAAAAATATTTTAAAATAATATTTTATTTTATTTTATGACATCAGTATATTAAAATAATTGAAAAACATTTAAAAAATAAACAACAATTTGATGTTTTTCAAGAAAAAAAAAATTAAAAATATTTTGAAAAGAAACTTAAAACACAAAATAAAAACTTGTTCAATATTTTTTAAAAATAAATATTTTGGTAAACAAATATTTTTGTTCTTTAGATTATGACTTCTAAGATTGGAATTGAATGAACAAAATAATCAGGACAAAATAAAAAAAGTATTCATTGGAAGGAGATAGTAGTGAGCAAAACAAATTTGAGGAAAAAGAAATACAAAACATCCTCTCTCTCTTTCTCTCTCTGTTTTTTTTTTCAATTCCTTCCATTTTAAAAAAAAAAACCTCCTTTTTATTTATTCTTTCATCCACCTTTCTTTCAACTAGAAGTGAGCCTTTTCCGTGACAAGGATGCTTTTAGTGGATTTTCACTCCTTACTAGGTAGTTTTTTCGAGAGAAGATTGATGTGATCCAAGCTACACCAAGAGATTCATTAGAGGTTCTAGTTGGTCTAGTGACAAAACTTAGGGCTAAAATGTTCATAGAGGCTTTCAATGGACTTCTTCAAGACACATGGGTCAAGGTAGACTTCAAGAAGATATTAAATAATAAAGAAAAAACCTCAATTAATTTAATTCATGTTCAAGAAGTGCTTGTTGGTAAGCATTCAAATATTACAAAAAAATTGGAATAAAAAAAATTTAAATTTGTCAATTTTTACTTTTAACTACTATTTTTGTCATAATTGAAGCTGCAGAAGAAATTCTAATGTTATTCTAGTTTGCATTAGAAGGTAGGCATTCATATCTTGCAAGTAATATATGACATGCCTTTTAATTCATTAACAAATTATAAAAATAAATTTAGTCTTATTTAAATTAGTTGGACTATTGTTTTATTTATCTTTTAGTTATTATTAGGCTTTATAGAGATATTAAAGCTTTTATTAAAATTTGAGTTCATTTGATTATTATTATCATTACTATTTTAGTTTATCCATATCCATTAAGATATCCTAGTAGACTTATGATTCGTTTTATTATAAATACTATTTGTAGAGACTTTTAATGTCAGACTAGTTTTAATTAAAAAAAAAAAACTAACATTCTTGTTATCTTTTGTGTTGTTGAGTGATTTTTATATCAAGTTTTTCATTGAACTTGCAAATTCTTTGAAGGATTGAACAACTTTGTTGTAATTTTATACTACTTGTTCACGTCTCTTTATATGCATAGTATGGGGTGATCATTGTGTATAACTTTGGTTCTCCAAGGTAAGTTTTTGTTGGGTCACAAACTATTTGAATTTGATTTTAGTGTATCTTGGGAGGTGTCTGCATTAAAGATATTGATTCAAGTTCTTACTATTAATATCTTTACCTAAAAACAAGTAATATTTCTCAATAAAGTTGATTAATTAGGATGAAATTCTATCCTTTAGAAATTGTACATGCATATGGTTGATTAAAAATTATAAATAAATAAAAATCAATATGTAGATCAAAAACATTTCTTGAAAAATGAAGGAAAAACCCTTTGTTATTTGTCAAATGGGATATTGATTTTTTTTTCTTTTTCATGTATTTTGATGAACCGAATGTATCAAAATGTGTATTTACAATTCCTAAGAGATGGGATTTGATCATAATCAACCAATTTTTTGACTTTGAAAAGCAACTTAAATCACAAAATAAACACTTCTTTAATGCTCATTTAAGATTACAATTTACCATAGGAAAAGGGATAAATTGGGCAATTAGCACACAAAATAATAAATGGCAAATTAACACATGATGAAAAAGTTTTAGTGAAATAGCATAGTTTGAGGATGTCGCATTTCAAAATCATGACACTTGACTAATGTTGCGATAGTGAACCATGACATTAATTATAATTTTTTCATGATTCAAAAATGCAACATCGAATCAAATGTCATGATTCTGAACCACAGCATATAATTAGCATACCATTTAGAAAAACAACTAGACAATTCACAAAATGGTCAGACAATAGCAAAAATGATCTAACCATTTTGAGAAACGATTGGACTGTTATGGCTATTATCCAATTTGAAAGATTTTTGTGTTTTGAGATTATAAAAGCTTATAAAATCATAGTTTTTGTTAATCTAAAACTTAATTTACTTTATGATTTTAGAGAGTTAGAAAATTTATAATTTTAACAAATTTTGTACAGAGTTTCTTCTATATAAAAATTATATCCAAAAACAATTTCTATTTAAAAACACTTGCAAAAAACTACAATAACCTCAATAAATAAATTCTAACTAAACTCAACAAATTCTCACATTTTAAATCACAAGAATAAAAAGAACAAAACACACACATATATATGTGTGTGTGCAAAATAAATAAAAAATAATTTAATAGTATAATATCAAGTAATTTCAAAATATATAAACTTAATTTATCTATGTTTATATCATCTATTCGATAATTTAGGCTTATTAATAACACGATTGAATCAGATCCTACACATGGCTAAGTAACCTCGTTCTCTATAATGATATAGAGTTAAGTCTTTCTTGGAGGACTTCTATAATATACACAAGTGGATTCTAGACATAAGTTACCAAGTGGAGGGTGAGCTAGGCCAGCCTAGTCAGGTTTTGTACTGTGCTTCTAGCACCACCATAGCATCGGAAGGCCGTCAGGAAGAGATTAAGATCAGCTGGGCCAAAGAGAAGGTACTCGTGATCAATCCAATCGAACGGTGTATAAGCTATGAGATCATGGAAAATAACGCTGGGTTTAAGTCATATGTGGCCACCATCGAAGTCTTGCCAATCAATGGAGATGGTCAAAATGGATGCAAGATCGAGTGGTCATTCGTTGCTGATCCAATTGAAGGGTGGAGATTAGAACTCTTACATTCGCAACTGTCTCCAGTTCATGAGCCAAAACATGGAGCAGGCTGTCCTGTCTGCGTCAAATTTGATTTGGTTTGGTTTTTATCAAAAAAAAAATAATCAAATTGAATTTTTTAAAAAATAAAACCTGAAACCAAACTGAAACCAGTTCAAACTGGCCGGTTTTAGTTTGATTCGGTTCGTTTTTTTAGGAAAAAAGCCGGGTTGTCTCGGTTTTTCCGGTTTAGCTCGGTTTTTTTTTGTTTTGGCTCGGTTTTTTCCGGCTCGGCTCGGTTCGGTTTTATAAGCCTAAAACCAATACCGAACCAAACCGGTTAGTTTTTTCAAAATTTTAATAGGTTTAATCAATTTTTTTTTAATTTAATTTTTATTATTATTATTTTAATTTCTCGATTTTTTTACTTGCTACTAAACTTTACTTATTGAAGTCAGAACTTGAGGACAAAGGCGAGAAGGGGGGACGCTTTAAAGCTACCATTTTTGCCGACCTTAAATATCATCAAGGACAAGAGAAGACTATTGATTTGATGCTCCACTACCAAAGAATTCTCGGGTAAAGCGACGAGGCATTCATTATCATCTGTCATTCAAAAGAAGGACCTCTAAGAGGCTGTTTAACAGTGTATTTAAAAAATATTTTTAAAAAAATTTAAATTTTATTTTTATTTTAAATTAATATATTTTTGATGTTTTCAAATTTTTTTATCCATTAATTTCTAAAATAATTTTTTAAAAATTAAAAAAATATTATTAACATATTTTTTAAACAAAATATTTTAAAAAACAATCACAATTATATCATCTAAGCTTACCTATATCTGTTCCTATATTGCGGGTAATGATTTGGTAGGCAACGCTGTCTTCAGAATTATTATGAGTTATGCTGTATGATTGAGGAACCTCTCATGCCTCCATTCCCTACATTTTAACGTAGAATTCTGAGTTTTTCACGTCCTCTCATCTGTTAGATACTTAACTTTCTTCACTTTTAGATGAATCTCGAGCATAGAGATGATGTGGTCTTGAAGAAATTGTTTAAAGCAAAACTAAGGTCTAGTTTGTTCGACAACAATTTGTTTTGTTTTTTTTTTTTTTTTTTTTCAGAGAATGGCTTTCATAAAAAGTGATTTATTTATTTTTATGTTTGACAATATAAAAAATAAATTGAAAAATATTTTTTAATATTTGATTATATCATAAAAAATAAATAACAAATTACTTCTTGATGTTTTATTTTATAAAAATTTATCTAACATATAAGGAATATTAAAAGAAAAACCCAAAACATGTGGAAAAAATATTGTGCATGTGCCTTGATTTACCAAGGATTATAATGGTGAATTTAAGATTTTGCCCTTGAAAAATCATAAGCAACTGTCTTTTAGGGGTATAATACTCTATACACTTGATTTTTGAACCTTTTTGATGTAATACATTTTTGTTATTGTGTAATGACTCTTGTTTTTTAAATCAAAATTTTAAAAGCTTGACCACAAGAGTTTATTCATCATTTCATAATATATATTTTTTTTTCATAATAATGCTTTGGTACTAGGGGCAATGTTATATTTTCATAAATAAAAAAAACACCTGCTAATGTATGCTTTGCATATTTCAATGTATTCGTATCTCAACCACCTTCAATAGGCACATGCGACTTATAAGAGTGGTCACAACCATTCTTATGTCATGTCATGTAATTTGTCTCAACATTTTTTTTCTTCATATATAGTATATGGTCAACAGACCTCCAATGTAGCGTTGATAATCTTTTCCTTTTCTTTTCTCTTTCCTCTAAAAAATCATGCCTAGCCCTTCAAATTTGCATATTAGACTTCAAGTTTGTTTTCTTTTGCTTTCATCCCTTATTTTTTATTTATATTTGTTGTCCTTTAATTAATTTTTAAAATTTAATTTTTTTTTAATTTCATCATTCAATTTCTTAATGTGTGAGATTTGATCCTCATGTTTTTATTTCTGTTTTTTTTCATATGGTTTTTTTTTAATATGTTTTTTTTTATTTCATATATTTTTTAAATATGTTTTTTTTTTCAATTTCACCCTCCAATTTTTTCTTTCATATCCAATGCTCATTCTGTTTATTTATTTATTTATTTTTGCTTTGGGAAGTTTTTAAATATAAGGATTTCTCTCTAATTTCATCATTCAACATCAAATTGGTTAAGAATTGAACTCGAGTCTACGATTTAACTAGTTATGAATTTAGAATATTAACTCAAGTTTAAAAGATTTGCCACGAATATAAAAATAGGGAAATCCTGTTCCGGTCAATTACTGTAGATTGAAACAATAAATCTACCATTTATTTTCTACAAAAACTTTAACACTCCCCCCCCCCCCTCACTCAATTATTATGGATTAAACATTTTTTAATTGATCAATATTGCTATTGTATTTTTACATCTTTTTTGCACAACTAAATTACTAGAATACCTATAAAAGCAAAACAACACTTAACTTGGGTCTAAGGTTTTTTTTTGTTTTTTTTTTTAAAAAAACTTTCACTCTTAAAGCTTGATTGCAGGGGCGTATTCATAATCTTGGGGGCAATTAGATCTTTTAATTAATGTCGGTAATAATTAAGAGTTTTTTTTATTACATCATTTAGTGTTGGATTGGATAGGTAGACTTCATTCGTGATTTTTTTTTATAGGGTTATCATAGTCTCAAATAAACATTTATTTAAAAGTTGGTGCTCAAAATTGAAAGCGTCTATTTTTTATCCTATAATTATGTAAAAATTATTTGAAAAAAATAAAGTTATTAAACTCAATTGAGTTCATGAACTCAGTTGCGGAGTTATTGGGATCATCCAATATATTTTTGTATCGATACTTAAAAATACAGAAGTTTTCATATTAAAGTTCATTTATAAGCTAAGTCATGCTTTTACCGGTTATTTAAATTGTCTTTAAATCCATGAAATCAACCGATTCACATTGGGTTAGCTTTGATTCAGTTTAATTGGAAACTTGCGCCAGATAATAAGTCAGGTCGAGAGATTTCAAGATTTTCCTACTTGCCCGAGTTTAATAACATTTCCAAAGAATCTCCCACACTTTTAATTTTAATTTTTATATTTAAAAAACTTTGGTTTGGTATGTGGCAGAGCATGTGCCAATGAACTAGTTAAATATAATTATCTAACCACTTACAAGAAAAGAATGAGATATAAAAAGTGTAACGGTGAAAAAAAAAAAGAATTTATGATATTATATATATTTATATATAGTTTATTTTATAAAATATAATAAATATTTTGAATATAATATTATAGACATATAACTATTTTTTGGTGTTCAGAGAACATTGAAAATAAATTTGTTTTCTATGGTATTCTAATTTTATAACACAATTTATATGATTTAAAATGTGTGATTATTGTATAATATAACATGTTTTGTATTTGAATATATTTTCTTGCAATATAATCTCAATTAAAGTATTATATGCACTAATTCATTAAATTAATATACTTTTGTATTGTATATTAATATATCCTAATATATTATTTCCCATATAAATATATTAGTAATTTATTATTTTTTAATAATATTATATTTGAAAGCATTTTAATAATAATATTGACTAGAAACATATAGAAATAATGCTTTGATGTAATATAAATCTTATTATTATAATAATTTTATAATCTTTTATACAAAACATTTTTGTTCCATGAACTTTGTCTTTACTCTATATTCATTAATCAAACATTAGATTCACTAATGAAATATAATTGAATATTTAAGATAAAAAAGCTTTTATTAATAATAAATATATTTTGCATAAAAAAACTCAGTCTTATGTATAACTAACCAATTAACTACAATGCATAATTCTCACTTACACTAAAGTCAATTGCTTATGTATCTGATACCATATCCATCGATATGATGATCATGCTTATGTTGAGAACGACTTTTGTAAGAGAATCTGCAAGATTCTCTTTAGTTTGAACTCGCTCTATATCTTTATATCTTTCCTTTATGATTTCTCTAACAAAATAGAATCGTTTAAGTACATGTTTGAATATTTGATGAGACGTTTGTTCTTTTGTTTATGCAATGGCTTTATTGCTATCATACTACAAACCTACTAGATCAATAATGTTAGGAACCATGCCTAGTTCAGTGGTGTGTATATATATATATATATATATATATATATATATATATATATATATATTATCTAAACAACCTCTTTTTTCATCTTAAACATAGAAATGCATTCAACTTTAGTTGTGGAATCTGTTGTAGTCTTTCGTTTAGAACTCTTTCAACTTACAACACCAACTTTTAAACTAAAAACATATCCTAACTGAGATTATCTATCGTTAATATTTGATTGAAAACTAGCATCTAAATAACCATGAACTTCATCTAGTTCATGTTTTTTTATAGACTAGAGAGATATTTTTAGTTCTTTTTAAGTATTTAAGAATCTTTTTAACTATCTTCTAGCTACTCTCACCTAGATTATATTGGTGTTTACTCATTATGCTTAAAATATAGTATCGTATGGTCTTGTACATGGTATCGTATATATAATGGATTTTATAGCCAAATAAAGGAATCTTTCTATCCTATTTCTCTCCATTCATGTCTTAGAACACATATATTTGGAGATACATATTCCTATGAAATTGATAAGTAACCTTTTTTGGATTCTTCTATGCTAAACTATTTCAACGTCTTTTTATATGTATGTGGATTAGGACAATCCAAACAATCTTCTAGATTTATATCTATAGAGTTTTATTCTTAATATATAAAGAAATTATTTGATAATCAGATCTTTACTAACTGAAGTAAAATAATGTCATTTTCTATCAATAATATGTATAATATTAAGAAAACAACTCAACTCCACTAACCTTTTTATAAACCTAAGGTTCATCCTTTTTTTTTTTATTAAATCAAGTTGTTTAATTATCTTATCAAAATGGATATTCCAACTTCTTGAAACTTGTTTAAGTCTATAAATAGATTTTTGTAGCTTGCATACTTTGATAGTAAATTTTTCAGATTCAAAACCTTCAAAATGTGTCATATACACATCTTTACAAAGATTCCCATTCAGAAATACAATTTTGACATTCATTTGCCAAGTCTCATAATCATGGTATGAGCAGCTATAGCAAGAAAAACCCTTATGGATTTTAACATAACTATTAGCAAAAAGGTTTCATCAAAGTCAATCCCTTGTCTTTGTCTATAGCCTTTAGCAACTAGTCTAGCCTTATAAGTTTGTACATTGTTATCCATGCCAATATTTCTCTTAAAGAACTATTTGCACCCAATTTTATTCGTTTAGGTGGATCAACCAAATTCCATACTTGGTTGGTGTGCATAGAATTCATCTTAGATTTGATGAATTCAAGCCATTTCTTAGAATCAATTTTAAATATTGTTTCTATATAGTTAATAAGCTCATCAAGTATGAGCAACTCGTCATCATCAGCTTCCACAAAAACTTGATATCTCAATTGTGCATGACGTTCCCTACTAGATCTACGGAGGTTTTGTGTTTTCTAAGTTTCAAGTTGAACATCAAATGTTATAGTCTCATATTTTAGTTCTATTTGGATGTTAATTTATGGTACTTGAACTTTATTACGTTCTATTTTCCTCTCACTACTCCTTTCAAGAACACATTTTTCTCTCTCTATAAACGTAGCATATTTTAAAACAAACACATTTTGCTTAATAGGATGGTTGAAATAATATCCAACTGATTCTTTTGGATATCCTATAAACTTACAATTATCTGACTTAACTTCTACATTTTCAGATACTATATGTTTCACGTAAACCTTACATCCTCAAATCTTTAAGTATGATAGGTTTGGCTCTTACCATTCCATATCTCATATGAAGTCGTATCAACAAAATTTGATGGAACATTATTTAGAAGTAAGCAATAGTTTACAGGGTATAACCCTAGGAAAAAGACAAAAGGTTTATAAAGCTCATCATAAACTATACAATATCTAATAGGGTACGATTTCTCCTTTCAAAAACTCTATTAAGTTATGGTGTTTAAAAGGTGTCCAATGTGAGAGAATCTCATTATCTTTTAATAGTCTTGAAATACTTGGCTCAAGTATTCATTATCTCAATCCGATCAAAGTATTTTGATTCTCTCTCCAGCTTGTTTATCAACTTCATTTCTGAATTTTTTGAACCTTTCAAATGATAATTCATATTTATGTTTTTATTGAATAAACATAACTATATCTAGAATGGTCATCAATAAATGTAATGAAATAAGTATATCCACCTATGACATGAATTGTCATTGGTCCCCATACATCGGTATGTATTAGACCTAATAATTTTTAGTTATTTTGCTTTTTTCTAGTAAAGGGTGTTTTGATCATCTTACTTAATAAACAAACTTCACAAGTTTTATACAATTCATAATCACAAGGATCAAAATATCATTCTTTATGTAACTTAGTGATTCTTGTTTCATTAATATGACATAATCTACAATGAAATAAATATGAAGAATATTGATTATATAATATGTTTTTCTTGTAGTTTATATTGAACATAGGCATTTAAAAATCAAGTATATTATTCATATAATCATCAAATCTATATATATATATATATATATAAACATCATATTATAAAAAACCAACAATTGCCATCAATAACAAATTTAAATTCATTAAAAAATAAGTAAGGAATGGATATAATATTTCTAGAAAGTACTAGAATAAAATTACAACCATCAAGTTTTAGTACTAGCCCACTTAATAAACTAAAATAATAAGTTCATAATAATTGTTACTCTATTTCAAACTTTCAAATCCATTTTGTCTTTGTATAATCTTTTATTGCGAATGTAAAAAACATATTTGATACCCAATACCTAAAAACCACTTAGTGAAGTAGAAAAATAGTTTTCAATCATAAATATACCTAAAGTAGAAACATTAATAAGTTAATTACCTTTTATAGTTGCAAGATACTCCTTGCAATTCTTTCTTCAATGTTCATTATTATCATAATGATGACAAGTACACTTATCTTTTTTTATGCTCCTAATACGTTTTTTTTTTAATTTTTTTTTATTTTAAAGACATTCTAAAAAATATATGAAGATGACCTTTTTTTTTTTTATCTTCTTAAGGTCTCTTCGACAATTTTATACATATTAAGTTATTCAGGCACCATCCAATTTATTCATGCAATCAACAATTAACTTTTTATTCATGACAAAACTTAATGGCCTAATTTTTTAATATAGTCAATCATTTTCATTTTCAAAACATACAAGTATTTACTAAGAAACTCTTTATCATCTTATAATGAAACAATTTCTTAAAAATCCCATACTTCTTAGTTAGTTGCATTAAACAACTTTATAAGATGTACAACCTACTCATTATCATCAATATAACATTGGTATTCTTTCATAACTTTTTTATTAGTATGGAATTGAATTTTTAAGAACATTTAACTTTCTTTCTTTTCTTGTTTAAAAACAATTTTCACATTATGATACTAGTAAAAAAAAAATTTAATCCAGTCAATTTATTAGCATCATAGAGATATGTTACTAATTTTGATTATCAACTTAATCATGTACGGATATCGATCATTAGTTCTTTTTCTTAATTATGAATTTCTTTTTCTTTGCATAAATACAAGTTCCGTTTCATGAGATACAATTCACAAATGAGGGACAATAAACCTGTGACATAATGTGACAATTGAAACAGCTATACTTATGACTAGCCAAACTCTTGACTATCCTGTAAGAGAATCTACCAGTGATTGTAAACTTGTTCAGAATCAGCTCCTAATCTTCTTCTCCATCCAGCTGATTATATCCTGACCAACTTCTTCACGTTCAGGCTCAAAGAGAAGGTCATGCAAGAAACCATCATAAAGCTTTATATCTTTGAACTTGGAGGCTGCCTCATTGTACAAATCCTGAGATGCTAGAGGATCAGTTACCTTGTCAGCAGTTCCATGGAGAACAAAGAATGGAACAGTCACAGATTTGAAATTGCGCAGCAAATAAGAGGATATACGCAATATCTCATGCCCTGTACGGACCCTTATGGGTCCTGTATAGACCAATGGATCAGAATACTTGGCCAGAAGTGCTGCAGGATCCCTAGAAACTGGAATGCCCCTTTTGTTTGCTCCTTTAAATTGGAACTTGGGGATAACCAGAGAGAAAAAAGGAGCCACAGCCTGCTTGAAAAATATTAAGTGAGCGTTTTATAACCAGAAATTAAAACTAATGCAACTTGATGTTCTAAAGGCCTGATTCAAGTAAAATGGACTCTTAACAAAATTGTTAAAGGGCATTGTGACTTGTCTTGGTTCCATATATTAAAAAGTTAGAATTCCATCAGTCCCTCTAAACGGGGACAAAAAAAAGTTAAATTGAACATAGCATTAACTATAATGAATTTGTGGCATCTTCCAGGATTAATAAAATCTAATGAATTGGACATCAACTATGACAGCACAATCCAACATGTCACAGTTATCAGTACAGAAGCTTAACTACAATGCATTGGAATATTGAAGTATTTCAAAATGGCATGCTTTGGCAAATTCCAAATTCAAAACTCAATGAATTGAACCTTAGCTCCTTAACCATGAAAACACAATCTACCATATCATAGTTATCGTCAATAAAATCTTCCCATCAAATCTACCCATCATCATGATTTAAGCGACAGAAAAGACTTTACCCCAACAATAGGATGTGCAGGCTTGACACGCAAAGCTGGTGAGGTCAGTATAATTCCCTCCAGCATTTCTTCAATGTTAGGATATGAGGCCGCCTGCTCAGAGAAGCAATTTATTAGTTCCACATTAATAATAAAACTGCCAGACCCAAAAAAAAAAAAAAAAAAAAAAAGAATACCTCTTCTTTTGAAAGTGTATTACCTTTAAAACCACAGCACCTCCAGTTGAGTGACCAAAAAGGAAGCATGGTACTCCGGGGTTCTCCGACTTAATCTTTTCCAAGAAAGCTCCCTGTTGAAACAGAAGTTACAAAGTTCATCCTATCAGTTTTGTAGGTATTTTATGAATGATTAAAAAAATGCCTCCAAACTAAACAAAATTCGTGATGGAATCAAGTTCAACTTACTGCCAGGCCAGGAAAAGAAGCAAGAAAATGACAAAATAACTGTGAAGATGCTTAGGAAGAGAACTGTGCATGATTTAACACAGAGTGCAGGTCTGACATACAGTAATCATTATTCAAGATTTATTCTAGTACCATGGATGGATGCAATAAAGAACAGTTTTCCTGGCAAAGGATAGAGAAAAATGGACAAGTGAACTTACAGTATCTGCAACAACATGATCTAGTGAAGGAACATATCCATGCAACCCATCACTCCCACCATGACCTTCACAACGGGAAAAAAAAAAAAAAAAAAACATTACCACACTGCAAAACTAGAGACTTGGACTACAAACCCTTTGAAATGGAGAATAAAGGGGCAGTAACGGACCAAGAGAAAGGGATATCAAAAAATTTATCAGCATAAACAGGCATTGGAATGCTCCAAACAAAATAAAGGTGTTATCAAAATCTGTCCCTTTTCTATAATATGTGAAGACTGACCAATATCATTCACCGATACAACATTGTTTCAACTTAAAGAACCTTCAAGTGGATCTTAGCAAATGTAATCACACCTATGCTATAAATAAACTGGGGATGAAGCTTCATAACAACCTATTGACTATAAAGGTCAACACACCAAACACATGAGCATCTTTATAAAATCTAGCTACCTATCCAATCCATTGCATAGACACCAAAGTTGCATGAGGTTAGTTGCTTTGCGAATTGAGCATATCGTCCACTGAAAATTGAAAGGCAAACAGAAGATAAGTCAAAGATCTTTTATTTGGAAAACCCCGGGGGGGAAAGATTAGCTTCAGATGCCAAAGATCTTTTACTAATAGGATAGATTAGAGATGCAAAAGAAGTTCGAAAGATGACAGAAGTCCTCAAATATTACCTGTGCTCATTAAGGCCATGAATAATAACCAAAATGCCCCTGAAATCACGAAGCAACCCTCATATCTCAGTACAGAATCAACACGGAGGAAAAGCAACAAAAAATAAATGAAGGTAAAGGTATACATGCTAAAGATGGTGTCATATGTAGAATAAAAACCACAATTAATCATAGCGAAGCAGCACCATAGCCCCTTTATCCTTTCACTTAACGTAACGCCTGACGAGCAGAAAATACAACATATTTCACGTTTCCAAGTTCACAACATGCTCATTCTCATATAGAAACAGCATCTTTTTGCATACAGTAATATAAAAAAATATGAAACAAATATCAATCACAACAAAACAATAGCTATATTTAGAAAAAGAAAACATTTGATTGTCTTTTCACTTTGCAAACAAGCAAATCCATTCCATTTCTATCTCATCAGCTTCTTGAATTGAACCAGAACAATCAGAAACTCAAAAACCCAACATTGTAAAACCAACCCAATTACTAAGCAACTGCAATTTCAAATAGAAAACATAAATAACTACCTTCTTTAGTTACTTTAGAATCCCTTGTTTAATCCCACATAAACAGTGACTTTTAAACAGAGTAATTATAAAATCAAGCCCGAAATTGGCATGCAAGTTTCGCTCTATCTTTCAAGTCTTTTATTCCAATATTTTCATTTCTCTGACAACTAATAAATAAAGCAAAAAAATTTCTTAGACAATAAAAAAACAAAAAAAGTAGAAAATGAAAAATAAAAACGCACTTCTTTTGCCCGTTACTCGGAAACCAAGACCTTGGTTAAGAGTGGCATTTCGTCTAACACCAAAGAACAAACGAACGTACTCCAACCGGCAGTCTTCGTTACCGGTCGTCATAAATCGTATACCGCCGCAGCAAGAGCTCTCCGTTTTATAGTATTTCCTTCCTCCTCAATCTCCATCGTTCACTGACTTCTAGCGATTGGCTCCGGCTGCGTAGTCCGCAGTGTAACGGCGGCGGTAACGACGAGGGAGGAGGAGGAGAAAGACGGAAAAGAGAAGTGCGTGAATGTAGAGGAGAGAAGTTCTTAGGGTTTTCAAGATTGGGATTATTCGATTGCTCGCTCCTGATGTTAGTGGCTCCATCTCTGCCAT
>JAAWWB010000974.1:0-25005 GCA_018804465.1 Populus tomentosa | reverse complement strand
TAATAGATCCAGACATATAGCTCATGTAATGACACAACACACATTATTTTTTTTTTCCTTCTTCCATACATTATTTTTCTACCATGCTTTACTAACTTGGGTATCAAAAAATCTTTTATTCTATATAAAGGACTTCTTTTGCAAGAAAATACTAACCACAACCCATCTCAACTCTTTAAGAAAAAAAAAATTGAGCATATTAAATAGCCATCAAAAGGCCTAAATTCAGTTAAAATATTTTTGAATTTGTCAATAAGAAAAACTAAAATCTTAAAAATACAATACAAAAACCAAAATTTTACTCTTCTATTAGAAATCATTATCCTTTTCATTTTTTATTTTGGATGATGTAAAGTTGTTATCTATATAGCTCATGTCCCTATATTTGAAATTACATTCATTGAAGAAACGAGCTCAAAACTATTATGAGCCTCAAAACTCACCTAAATATCCAAGAAACAAATAAAACTTATATTCATATGGTTTTCTATTCAAAACCTAGTATAGCACATGGCTCTTTTAAAATAAGTATCATTGATTTGGACTTCTAGGAGCCTTAATGGCCCAATAAAGTCCAACGCAACCACCTTTAAATTGGACTCGATGTGTTCATAGAACCCAAAATTACAACACCCTCTAAATAAAAGGCTTGCTAATATCTCATGGACTAACCAAACTTTAGAGAGGGCTAATACACCCAAGACTGATTACTACACTTGAATGCACAATCCTTTAGTCAAACATAGTTTACACTCCACCAACCACAATAAAAAAAATATGTACATACATTAAACACGGATACACTTCTTGATTATGTGTTCCTGAAGATTGTTCAAGTTATTGTCATTAATAATTTATAACCTATAAAATATAGAACTATAACAGATTTTATAGTGATCCATTATTACTTTAGACTTTTATCTCCAAGTAGTCCATAGTATACATGGCAAGTTCATTGAGAATCATACTATTGCATCAATAAACACATCTACATGAGTTCAAAAAGCTATATAAATAGTCTTGAACTCCAAAATAAAACGACTTTATTTTTTTCTTCTTACTTAAATTTGAATATTCTCTGCAACCAAACATGCATATACACAACCTCACAAGGCTTTCATCTCTTGCCTAAACTAATTTGGGTATCGGAAGATTCCCAGCCCTTTCAAGGAACTTGATTAGTAGGTGTTCCGGTTATCCAAGCTCAACCTTTTACGCTTTCCAAACCACACCAATTTTGGAAAGAATATAATTTTTAGAAGAATATATTGGCGCCCAGTTCTTGCTGGCCATGGAGACAAATGAAATTATAAACAAAGAGTGGTATAATTCAACAATCCATCTCATGGCTCGCCGACGAATTTGATGAATCTTCACACTTAGTCGAATTCGCATGAGGATAAATAGAACCCAAGTAGTGATCTGCATGAGCATAATTATTGACTTGCACAGTCGCTCTATCGTGGTCTGAATGTGGCCTTGGGTGGAAAAGCAAGCACACAGGATGTAGACACCCACACACACAAAAAAAAACAAAAGCATGCTTTGATTTACATCATTAAATTGAAGTAATAGTAGTTAATATGAATAGAGTAAGAAAATAAATAAAAAGTGAGAGTCAAGGCAAAGGCGGACGCGCAAACCGCAACCAATGACTCACCACTCACCAACAATATATTATTACAGACTAATGCCCAACCGACCAAAACAAATTAAGGATTTTGTCCATAATCACGATTAAACAAAACCCAAGTTGATGTCAATGTCTCTGCCTTGTCGTATTAGAGAATAATTTCAAAACATAAACAGCTAATTTATAATGGACAGTCCATAAAAAGACAATGGACAACCAATGCTAATCTGAGCAACTAAAGCGGATATATATATATATATATATATATATATATATATATATATATATATATATGCGGGGAAATTTTGGTGGGATTGACAGAAGCAACTATGAGCTTATTATATTTTCAAAGCATTAAGGCATGGAAAGTCAATTAAAGACAGGGTTCTGTGTCCTTATCCAAGCTTTTCAGCTTGTTTCTACCATTGAAATTTTAAAGCAGTCCGCAGCAGCTTAATTTTTATGATTATTATTATTTTTTTCAAGAGAAATGAGTGTAAAGACTAAAGAGGGCTTCGAGAGTGGTGTTTTCTCTTTCTTTCTCTCTTTCCTCTTTTTGTTTTTTTTTTTTAATACATTGTTAGATGTGGTCCCTCGTAATACATCCAAAATTCCCAACCACTGGTAGATGAGTTTCCTCCTGTCAAACGAAAGCTTAAATTCCTGTTTTTTTCTGGCTTACTATCCCAAGTTCCAAACAAAGCCCAACCACAATGTGCCATCAGGAGCTGACAAGAAATAATCAAGTTTTGACGTAGACCTTATGTCCAATCACTGCATTTGCCCGAAATTTCGAATCCCTTTTTGGTGGACGGGGTTTTGTGCCCCACGCCATTGCCACACGCCCTTGTTTTTGCCACTTTTTCAAGGTGGTTTGGTTGAGGGAGCAGATTTCTTTTTCTCGCTGTGCCAAGTAAAATTGTGGATTAAAATCCTTGATGGGATACAAAGTAAGGGGAGGTTGATTTGCGTTTGGTCAATGGTGATTTGTTTTCTTTTATTTTTTGACAACAATGATAATTAGCAAAGGCCCCTACAGAATCTGCACTGACATCGGATCTAAGTCGTTCTATTCTCATATGTTCAACAAATAATTGCCAAGGCTAGACGTTCGAGTAACGAAAGCAAGGATGAGCAACAAGATTGATAGATAGATAGATAGGCAAAAATTAAAATGCAAGCAAACGTTTTGTAAATATATAATTCTAGAAGACCTGCGTAACATACAAGTTCTTAACAAGATGGATATGTTCAAGTCTATGTTCAGAAATTAGTGCTTATATGATTTAAAAAAGTGCTAAAACAATTTCATCAACCACCAAACATTACCCCCATGCTTGCTTCTACCTCCCCTAGCACTGTGGCTGGAAGCTGATCGGGGTAAGTTCAGAATTTGGTGGTTCAGCTGATTCATGGAAACAAAGTTCAAATCCTCCAAACCGCCGGAACTGGCCCTCTTGAACACCTTGCTTTTATGCCATCCATATAGAAGACATAAGCAGTACTCTCTCCAGACCAAGGGCCGGCAACTGGTTCACGAAGATACAGAACTCGTGTCTCCACCGCCAAACGGTAACATGATAAGGAGTAATGCTACACAATATTCTTATGACTACGCGCCATCAATGGAAGAAGGGGTAAAAAAGATACAACCCAAGCAAAATGTCAAGGTTCTGTTATGTATGGCTGCCTGCAGGTAAGGTTACGAAGTCTATTAACAGTTAGAATTCACAAACTTTTTTATCTCCTCCATGAGACAATAGAAGTGATCATTATTTGGCAGGAAGTAGAACCCTATAGTGGCCTGTTTTAGATAGAGAAGCTTCACTTCATGGCCAGCTCTCTGG
Source organism: Populus tomentosa (assembly GCA_018804465.1). Classification (NCBI taxonomy): domain Eukaryota; kingdom Viridiplantae; phylum Streptophyta; class Magnoliopsida; order Malpighiales; family Salicaceae; genus Populus; species Populus tomentosa. The sequence goes on along the minus strand of JAAWWB010000974.1, from coordinate 21,525 downwards.
AGTCCTTCAACATAAGCCAATTGCCAGTCTTGAACAAGATCGAAACCAGCCACAACAACTAGACTCTTAGGGAACTCCAGTCCTTCAAGCTTTTTCCCCCTCGGACCAAATATATTACATGCTGGATGGTCCCTATCTTCTCCTTCAGGTAGATATGCTCTCCAATACCAGTCGCGGTCTTGAATTGTAACAAAGTACTTGCCATCTAATATCTTCTCTGATTCTGTTCTCTGTTGACCACCAAACATTGGGTGAAGAAGAATATTACCCAGCACATCGATTTCTTCCTCCGCCGCTCTCGCGGCAACATGGTGAGCTATATTACCACCTGAACTATCGCCAGCCAAATAGACATGAACCTTAGAATCCTTTCCACTTTGAAGCCAAGTTCTAGATTTAACCCACTTAAGAGCCGTCCAGCCATCATCATACGCGCAAGGGTATCGATACTCAGGTGATCGACGATAATTAACAGACACCACAACAGCCTTGCAAGCGCTGACAAGGCGGCGACAGAAGGTGTCATAAATAGCACTATTAGCAGAGGAATGAGTAAAGCTTCCACCATGGAAGAAGATTATGACTGGAACAACCTCCGTAGTGTTCAAGGGCTTTTCAAGGTCTACAATGCCCCATTGCGCCTCACTTTCAGGGGCAGGTTGGTAAACCCGGTTAAGGAGGCCCGTGGTTCTGTCAACATGATCAAAGGAGAAAACCCCATCAACTGGGATGGTGTTGGCCTGGACCTTTCGTTCAAGGAACTCTGCCAATTCGCGGTTAAAGGTCCCATCCGGGCGGCGAAGGAGATTATATGCAAGCTTGAAATTGGAAATGAGGACCCATGTGTTTAGCGGAACAACCCTCTGCAAGAAGAAAATAGGAATTTTAAGGAATTAGAAGTTTTCTTATATAGAAAAACTAAAGGTTTACACGATCTTTGACCTTGGATTGATTGAGAGCCAAGCCAGTCATATATGTACATCTTAGATATTAGAGAACGCGTCAGGTTTTTCTTACAGGTAGAAGCAGTTGAATACTGGTAATGCTAAACAAATCATGTGAAGGAAACTAGACAGATTAGAGCTTAAATGAAAGTTTTTTCCAAGAATCTTCAAAATTAGACTTTTGTCAAAAGACACCGTCGAAATAATTAATGCTGAAAATTAAGAACTTGATGAACTACTGAATCAGATGAGAAGAAATTGCAGCAGCAGCAAAATTAGCTCTTAAAATGACTCCAACCGAAGTCAAATTCTTCATCTTCCAATTTGAAAATCAAAAGAAACCATGAAGAAGAAGAAGAATCATTAATTTAACCTCCAAAAATCTTCATTAGAGCAATGATAAATACTGAAAAGAAGGTGATTTAAACGAAAGAAAGAAGGGAGAAGGAAAAGGAATGGTGAAGAAATGAAGAGAGCACCTTGGATTCATTTAGGTTGACTTCATTGCTACCAGCCATGAGGGAATGAAGTGAAAAGATATCAAGACGATAAAACCCAGAAGCTAAAAACACCAGAAAGAAACCAAACTCTTCATTGTTTCATTTCTTTCACTAGAAATACTTGAATTCTTCTGTGTCTCTCTCTCTCATTCCTCTTATTGCTACTATATATATACAGGTGCAGCAATATATCAGGGAACAAAGAGACTGACTTTGTGTAAGAGAGAGAGGGGGGGTGGGGGGACGTATATCTTCTTCTCGGGTCAAAGGGACAAGCAAAACTAAAAGAGCGACGTAGGTGCACGGAGACGAAAGAGACGACAAAGCGGGCGGCCGAATTAAACTGTTCACGTGGGTCCTCCCATCTCTCATCTCTCCCTTTGTTACTCTTTATATAAAAATACTACTCCTGTTCACTACATGCTGTGCTTGTCCTTTCTTGCTTTCGTGTTATATATATATATATATATCTCTATTAGCTACCTTCTTTCTCCTTATTTCCATTTCTTGACTATGGGGTGGTTTACATGTTTGAAAGTTGAAACTATGGCGATTGCCGGTCTATGATGAGTTGTTTGGTCTCTTTTGCTACCTTACACGATAAGTTAAACACCATTTGCTCACAAAAATAAATGAATCAATCCATCCCTCCTTTTCCATTTATCCTCGAGGATTTTATATATAATCTCTAAAAAATTCATTCCAACAAATGTCATTTTTTTATAATTTTATGGGCATATTTTTTTTTATTTCATTTTGTGTGTGTATATATTATTCAATTAAGTTTACAAGATCTTCAAAACATGTTTATTAAGTAGCTATGTAGGTTAGTCAATAACTTTATGGATAATAAAATAATGGGAGATAGTCAAGTATGCTTATAATATCTTTTATAATCAATAAGCTTGCAATTTCAATTTTATAAACCAAAAGTACTATTCGTTTGTTTGTTTTGAAAGTAGTTTCATGTAAAATAAATTGAAAAATATTTTTCAGTGTTTGGTTATGTTATGAAAAATAGTTTATTAATATTTTATTTTATTTTCAAGTTTATTAAAATAATAAGAAACAAATCTTACAAATTAAAAAGTTAAATGAGAATGAAATTGAAAAAAAAATCTAATTTCATAAATTATCTCAAATAAAATAAATAATAATCAAAATAATGGAGACAAAATCTAACAAATAAAAAAAAATTAAAAGATGATGAAATTAAAATAATAATAATAATAATTTCATAAATTATTTCAAATAAAATAAGTAACAGTCATAAGAATGAAAACTAAATTTGATAGATAAAAAATTTCAATTAAAAAATGATAAAAGAAAAGTAAATAACAATCATAAAAATAAGGATCAATGTTAATATAAAAATAAAATTAAATCAAATTTAAGAGATGAAATTAAAAAAAAACAATCAAAATATATATCAATCAAAAGTTTGAGAACTAAATTTAATATAATCAACAAATAATATGATATTTCTAATTTTTTCACAACTTCTGAAAAGTGTTTTCTGCCCAACATAAAAGGAAACACTTTTCTAAAAATCAAGTTAATTTTCCTTTGACTGGAAAGTCGTTTTCTGGAAACCACTTTTCAAAAAAATAAACATCAATGTTTCATTATTTATGAGTTTCAATTCGTAAATGTAATCACTCTATGAATGTAAGTATTTATTTTCTAAGTTATTGAATTTACTTTACATTCAAGTTATTTTAATTATTTGGTTACTTTTTTAATTGAACTATTGTTTATATGGAAGTGAATTTAATCATATTGATACTCATGTAACTCTATAATATAAATTTGAAATTACATGAGTAGATCTAGGACTAAATTTAAAATTCAAACTAGTTAACTTAAAACTCTAATTTTAAGTTGCCAAGTTAATCAAGGCACACACAAAAGAACCTACATTAAACAATTTCTAATAAGTGTTTATTTTTATGTCGGTATTTAATTTTATGAGCATATTTTTTTATCATGTGATTAAATATAAAAAAAGTTTATAAAAAAATTATTAAACTTAATAGAGTCTATGATCTAAGTCAATGAGGGATTGAAATTGATTCAATATGTTATTGTTTCAATATTTTTTAAAAAAAAATTATCTTGAAGTTTTTTTAAAAGTTAAATCATATTTTTACTAGTCATTAAGGTTGCATTTAGACCTATGAAATTGATCTATTTAAGTTGGCCTACCTTTCACATGGTTTAATTGAAACTCAAGTTAGACAAAAAATTAAGTATATTGACTTGTTTAATTAGGTTTAATAACGATGTTAAAAATATTTCCACCCTTTTAGTATTTTTTATATTTTTAAAAAAATTAATTTGACCCAAAAGTATAATAAATATTACTACAAACACAAAAGTTTGCTAGAAAACAAACAAATAAATAAAAAGGAAGCAGAGAAACATTTTTCTAAGTGCATCAAACACCTAAGCACATGGCGACAAAAGGTTCCATCTTGACTCTTTTCCTTTGCTAAACCCCACTCCCTTTTATCTATATTCAAATTCCCTAAAATACCCTCCCTCACTACAAAATGCCATTAACAAAGACGTGTGTTTGTCATTTTGTTTGTAATCAAGTTCATGATAGCATGACTCATTATTAGTCCTTAATTTGTGAACTTTATCATAGCTTGATTCCTTTTATTTGAGAACTTATAATTTAATCCATTAATTATAGTTGACAGTTATCTCATCACACCATCAATTGTTCTTATCTAAGTTTTAGAAGAGTTATCTTAAAATTTAAATTTTTAAATATGTTCAAATCAATATTATTGGGTATAAAAAATAACCAAAGTGTTTTTAAAAGAGTTAAGAGACTAAGTTGTAAGCTTTTAAATAGAAAGGATTGAACTCTTACTACTTTCAAGATACAGAGACTATAGAACAGTTTGCTCGTCGTTTTTGTCAGGGTTCGAGGGAGCCTTAATAAGAAAGCTTTTTAGTTTTTCTTTCCTTTTTGTTTATAGGGTCATCCAGCATGGACTTTGGATTTATTTATATTATATGGAGCTCTGTTTAGTGTTTACCTCATCAGTCCGGGGAATCGGACACGTATCACCCTAATAGAGTTCATACTATTTGATGGGTTCCAAACTTGAGTATTTTTTTAGCACAGTTAAAAAAAAAAAAGTAACAATCCATATGTTGTATATAACAACATTTGACATGGGAGTAGTAGATATCCTGAACATTAGTAAATGAAAGAAGTAATCAAGGGCTTTCTTTTATCAAAGCTCAAAGCTCACAACAAAATTAGCAAATAAAAACAAAGATGAAGCAACTATAATATCACAAAGGCATCAAGTTTCACAAATGTGAAGGAACTATATGGCAAAAGTTGATTCTAAAACAAATAAAGTAAAGGGATGCAATCCTTAATGCAAACAAATTGGCTATCACAAAATAAGGAATTATTTTTAAATATAAAAGTTCAACATGTTGTATTAAAATACAATGAAGAACATAAACAAAATAAAATTTAAGGTGTGTACAAACATTATTCTTAAAGATATTTTCTCAACATAAGGCAGTCCTCCAGGATTCAACAAGTTTCGCCTCTAAACCGAGGGTTATAGAAATAGCTAGACCAAGATCAAAAGGAAATACTAGCAAGCTTTGCAAAGATAGGGAAATACTATGGTTTTCCCAGCACGCTTTGATTATAAAAGTGCATGGTATATATAAGTTGTTAGCATGTAATAACTAGACAGGAAATAAATTAGAGAATTAAAGAGTTATTATAGCAGTTTAAAAAATAAAAGAGTTGTAACTGTTAAAAAAATTTAAAATAAAAGAGTTGTTAGGATCATGGTTGTTAAAAATGCGTTTTAACTCGTAAAATCGGATGATTTTACGAGTTAGAGTACATAAAACGTGTAAAATCGAGGTTAAAACTCGAAAACCAGTAAAATCGGTCAAACCCGGTCAAACTCGCTCAAAAACAGGTCAACTCATAGAAAACATTAAAAACATAACGTTTTCACGATTTAAGCAAAACTTTTAACAATACGTAATTTTGAAAGACTCAGCACAGCAGTCTCTTTCTTCCAAATTTCCAATCTTCCATCCTCTTGAAAGTTGAAACATTCTCTCTCCTGAATCCTAATCTAAAGAGCTCCTACAGGCTACAATCCCATCAATTCCGCTCTCTCCAAATTCATCTCCCTAGTGGCTCAGCCCTTACTTCTCATTTCATCGACTCTGATTTTTATGATTTCTTACCCGATCAATTTCATCAGGTATATTTTCAAAATATTATGTTAATTTTTTTTTTTGGTATTTAATTTCTGTCAATTATCATGGGTTATCCTTAATTTTTTCTTATCGAAACTGGAGTGGAGGCGTATAGGAATTAGGTTGTATTACTGAAGAGGTGTGCTTGTCTACGTGATTTTGTGCTTTTCAAACTGCACTCTTAGAATTAATTATAAAAAGGTATTATTTTGGCTACTTTTCAACCAACTAAACCACAATTTAAAACTTAAAAGAAAAGGTGCGTAGAAATGGTGTGATCTACAAAAAGCTTGCATTGAATTAGATCTCCTATAGGGAGAAATTATTGCACACCAGGCGGAGAAATGGTTGATGCCTGATGGGTCATGCCTAGTCATGATCTGGAGTTCTGGACTATAGAGCCTTAATATTTTACATCATTTTTCCTTGTTTTGTTTCTGTTTTTCTCCTTTTAATTTTTTTTTCTTCTATTTTTCTATTAGCATTTAGAAAAATTATATTAAGTTATAATTTTATTTTATTTTATTTCAGTTCTTTTTTCTTAATTAATTTTTTTTACTATGCTTCGATCAAGTTAAAAAACATCAAAGCTGGAAATGGAAGAGAATTAGAACTAAATTATCATTATTTTGAATTATCATCCTCTGTTTCTAGAAGTGCTTATGTTGAATGAATATAAGTATATAACTATATTTCACTTGATAGTTCTTGAACTGTGAATTAAAACCAAAAAAAGGTGTGAATGAAAGAATATTTGAATACGGGAATGGAGCTTGAATTAAGAATAAGTGTGGAAAAGAGGGAGGACTTGTACAGCCTTTGTTTTTTTCATTCAATCTATGCATTTATGCTTAATATAGAATAAAATGCAGTGCTTTGTGATTCAAATTGTGCTTAATACAAATTGTGAATCTTTTTTCATGTTAAGTGCCATATTTATGGTACAACTTCTGAGAATTTAAAATTTTAACATGTGAGGTCAAGAGTTTATTTTGTGTTGTTCTTTGCCACTATATGCTTTCAATAAAAGATGGCTGACAACAGTTGGAAGAGATGGTGAATTTTCTACTCCTATATTTTGACCAAGTATGTTGAAATCCTGGCTGCATTATGAATATCTGTCAACGTTTTGTCGATGTTTACCTAAAATTTATCACTATTTTCACCAGTTTAAGAATAGTTTTTGCTTGAACATTTTATACCATAGGTGACACTCATGTAGAAAGTTGCTTCATGATATCTTTGAGGACTTGATTCAAAGGCTGGTAGACTTTTCTTTTGAGAAAAATATCTTTGAGGACTCAACTGTATAGCCTTTTTTTGTCACTAGAATAGTTTCCTATAAAAAATGTCTCCATAAATACAACATGCATGCTCTTTATTTATTGAACTGCAGGAAACAACATGCATATTTGTAATTATTGATGCATATATTGATTCTTGAACTGTAGGATATATGGCATCTAAAAAAACTACAAGTGGCAATAGACTTGACGTGGAATGACAATATGATATAGATGTTGATAAGAATTCAAAAGGAGTGCAATGCAAGTATTGTCAGAAAATTATCAATGGAGCCATTTACCGTTTCAAGCATCATTTGGCTTGCACTCGAAAGGATGTTGAGCTATGCCAGCAAGTACCAGAAGATGTAAAGAAGATGATTTTGAATATTTTGGTGAAAAATCAAGAAGCAACTGAGAAGAAAAGAAAGGCTTTCCAATATATTGAAAAAGATGATGATAATGATGAAGGGAATGAAATTACCTCAGTGGACAAAGGAAAGAGAGTAGCAAGTGGGAGTGAAAGTACACAAACCACCATCAATCAGCTGCATGTCGACAAATTGCTAGATTTTTCTACACCAGTGTAATTCCATTTAATTGTGTGAAAAACCCTGAATTTGTTAAGGCACTTGAATTGGTTGCAAAGCATGGGCCAGGTTTTAAGCCTCCGTCTTACCATGATATTAGAGAGAAGTATTTGAAGCAAGAAGTAGATCACACGATCAACTTGCTTGAGGAGTACAAGGTAGAATGAAAAAAAAAAAACAGGTTGCTCAATAATGTCTGATGGATGGACTGATAAGAAAAGGCGTTCTATTTGCAACTTTTTGGTTAATAGTCCTAAAGGGACAATTTTTTTTTATCATCGGTAGATGCCTCTAATATATCCAAGACTACTGATAAGGTATTTGAGATGTTGAATGCTATTATGGAGAGGATTGAAGAGGAAAATATGGTATAAGTAGTCACTGATAATGCTGTAAATTATAAGGCAGCAGGGCAATTATTGATGGGAAAAAGAAAAAGATTGTTTTGGACACCATGTGCTGCCCATTGTATTGACTTGATATTGGAAGATTTTGAGAAGAAACTAGAGGTCCATCAAGTAACTATTGCTAATGGGAGGAGAATCACCCCATACATATATTCAAGAACTATTCTCATTTTCATACTCAGACACTTTACAAAAGGAAAGGATATGATTAGGCCTGCTGCCATGAGATTTGTTACTGCATACTTAACTCTTGGATGTTTGAGTGATTGTAAGATACAATTGATGACAATGTTTACTTCTATCCAATGGAAGTCATGTAGGTTTTCAAAAACAAAAGAAGGGAAGCGAATTCAAAGTTGTGTTTTGGACAGCAAGTTTTGGCATGATGTTACTACATGTATTAAGGCAGTATATCCTTTGATAAAAGTTCTTTGATTAGTTGATTCAGATGAAAAACCAGCTATGGGTTTTATATATGAAGCAATTGATCAAGCAAAAGAGAAGATACAAGTGAATTTTGATTCTATGAAAAAAAGGTATTGATTATATATCTTGCTAATTATTTATTTACTACTATCAGTTGATTATAATGTTTACCAACTAGGTCATATAATGTTGATGATAATATTCTTATTTTTATTTTGTAGTTATATGCCTATATGGAATATCATTTATGCAAGATGGGAACTTCAACTTCATAGACCTTTACATGTAGCAACATATTATTTGAATCCTCATTATCATTATAATTATAATTTTAAAGTTAATGTTAACATTAAAATTGGATTATATCAATGCTTAGAAAGGATGGTGCCCGATGCAAGTGAAAGGTGTAAAATTGACTTGCAACTTGATTCATTCAAGGATGCAAGTGGGTTGTTCGGTATTGAGGCTGCCAAGATAACAAGGGATAAAAAGACTCCAGCTAAATGGTGGGATTCTTATGGGGATGAATGTCCAGAGCTACAAAAATTTGCAATTCGAGTTCTAAGCTTAACTTGTAGTTCATCTAGATGCAAGTGAAACTGGAGTGCATTTGAGATGGTAAGTTTTTTCCTTTTTAATTTTAATGTTTTTATAGTTTATAAGAATCTTATATGGTATTAATTTGAATTGCTTACAGAGGTACATACAAAACGAAGAAATCATTTGCACTAGAAAAAAAATGGATGACTTGGTATTTGTAATGTGCAATATGAAATTAAATGATAACCAAGTCAAAAAGCAAGCTAATGATTTTGGTGAAGTTTTTTATCATCTCTCATCTGATGATGATTGGATAACCAAGGGAGAGAAACATGATGGTTCATCCAACTTTGACTTGCTTGGTGTTATTGATAGTGCAACACGAAGGGAAAACGGCAAAGAAGATGAAAGTAATGATGAAGAAAATCTTAATGATGTTGGGATGGAGTGTCCTGGAACTGAAGATGATTTAGAGATTCAGAATGATGTCAATCCAAATAATTCAAGGAGCTTGGAGTTAAATATTGTTGACAATATTAGTGTTAGTCCTGGTACTAGTAGTAGCACTAATGTTCCTAATATGGGTACTGGTACTAGTAGTAGCAGTAATAATCTTTTAGATGGTAATGATTTTGATGACTGTTTTAAGACTAATGAGGGAGACAAAGGCAATGAGAGTGTGTTTAGTTTACATGACACACCTACAGACTGTTTGTTTTAGATGTGTTAACTTTTAGTTATTGAAATACTATGGACATGTATGAATTATGTATTTTAACATGTTTGGATATTTGTATTGTTTATTTTAGTTTTATTTGAATAATGTATTTTAAGATATTTGGATATTTGTATTGTTTATTTTACTTGTATTTAAATTATGTATTTTAAGATGTTTGGATGTTTATTTTGCGATTTTATGATTTTAGTTAAAATATTTTACTTGCGATTTTATGATTTTTAGTTAAAAAATTTTACTTCTGATTTTACAATTTTACGATTCGAGTTCACAAATCGAGTTTATATTGTATGTTCCGTGTCGTGTCAAAAAAGCGTTTTTAACAACCTTGGTTAGGATGTTGTAACCTTTAGAAAATCAATTCCAAGTATTTAAAAAATTATTGTTTGAGTTTAAAGGCCAAAAAAAAATTATTGTTGGAGATAAAAGGTTCATAAAGTATTGGAGTTACCTCATGCACGGGGAGAATCAAAGATTTTCCTCTTTTTTGGCTCAACCTTATGTACACAAGTCTACTATCCTTTCCTTATTGGTTACTATCTCATATCAAAGTTCACTATATAAATACTAGATAAATATCTTATTTTTTTAATGTGGAATAAAAAGCTTTATATATATTGTATGTTAATAAGAAGTAAGTTGTGTTTTTTTAATGTGAGATAAAAACTTTTTAAAATAATTTTAATTATTTACGACACAACTTTTTGATCCTATAAAAAACAAACAAAAGGGGTCTCCATATCACCATCCAATAAATAGAAAAATCCACTTAAAAAGCAAAAAACAAACCAAAAGACTAAGAAAAACCAATAAAAGAAACCTAAGAAATGAAGAACGTATATATTTCAAACAAACAGAGAAGGAAAGACAGAGACTTTGAGAGTAAGAGACAAAGGGGTTAGATAAATAAAAACAATAAATACAAGATTAAAGACATGGAAAATATAAGGAAATGTGAAAAGAAGATAAAGATATCGGTACGGTTATGTTAAGTGAGTAAAAAGAGGATGATGACTATGACAATGTAGTGAGTCGCATATCTATTTTTGACTCGAGTTTTGCAATTAGTATTTGTAATTCGGGTATCGTAGTTATTAATTATTGCTTGCTTAATTATGCTAAAATCCTAATTATTTTTTTGTTTTATTATTTTATTAAAATCTGTTTTTAATTATGATAAGTTTCCAAAACACTAGACAAACTTCATCCAAAAGTCCGTCCTTCCTCATTCCTCTTGAAATAAGTTGAAACAACGATCAAATCACCTCTATAGGATCCCTCGTCCAAGTCCTGGATGATGGTTAATTCAGGGAAGAAAGTAGGTACATGCCTAGGAATTATTGGATTCATATATTAGTTAAAAAACTAGATTGGTTATATGTATTATGCCATGAGCATAGTCAACTTTTCCCAACATAAAAAAAATATTGAGATAATGCTAGTATTTTGAAAAAAGTAAGAAAAATTCGAAACTCAATTCATTAACTCGATTTGGTTTAATAAATGTAGATAATTTAATAATATAATTAAAAAAACAAGTGACGACAGTAAATAAACCGAACTAAAAAATATATATACAATGATCAACTCAAAAAATAAACACTTATCAATATTACAGAAATATATCCTCGAAATATTTGTAAAAGGTCTTCCTGATCTTATTTGATAAAAAAAAAAAAACAGGAATTAAATGAGAAAGTGGTATCCCCCCAAAAAGAAAAAAAAAATAAAACTCAATCCCCAACAAATCAAATCTTAAAAGATGAAATTAAAAAATAAAAAAAAAAGATAAAAAAAAAAAAACAATACAAGCCCGCCATAGTCATCAAACCAAATACACGACTTAGTCATGAGTTTGGGATAATCTTGTAGTAAGCAAACTGTATAAAACAACAAAGCTCAAGTCTCGAACAACCAGATGTTGAAGGGTGAAACTAAAAAAAATAAATCTAAAAAAGGAAATGAAAAACAAGTTAATCCGATTTAACACGCTAAGCTTGTGATCCCAGACATGAGATTGGGATAATCTTAAAGAAAAAAAGTGAAAAATTCATGAAACACAATCCTCAACTAACTTAGTGTTAAAGAATGAAATCGAGAAAAAAAAATCAATTTCAATAAAATTGAAGTCAACTTGAGCTAATATTCAAAACTTATCGAGGGATGAAATTAAAAAAAAAAGATTCAATTAAAAAAATGATAGGAAAAAATAGCATCAAACAATGAGGACCAGATTTAATATAAAAATTAAATAAAACCAAATGCTAAAAGAAAAAATTGAAAATAAATCAATAAAAAAGAATTCAAAATAAAATAAATAGCAATAAAAAGAATAAAGATTAAATTTGATACAAGAAATAAATGACTTGACACTTTTCAATTTTGGCATGCTAGTGTGATTTTTTAGGAGATGAGAGAGAAAAGAGGGAAGAGAAGAAAAAAGCTCTCTGAAGCCCAACTCCTATGTATGCACCTTCACACGTCAAACAACCAAAAGGATCGTGCCGTGACTCTTTCAATATCACCGTGGAAGCAATGATTAGGTCACCGAATGACTCCTCGCATGCCACTTGACGACCGTGGAAGCCTCCCATCTATTTACCTCAATCCCTATATTTATTTTAGTTTCAATGTTTATCCCTGAACACTTAATTGTTTTAAATTAGCTGGTTTTTATTTTATTTTGTAAAAATAGACATCAACTGAGCACTATAATTTTATCTTGATATTTCAAGTTCCCCTTATCAAGACAATTAAAACAAACTACCAAGACAAATCCCAAATAAAATCAATGTGAAAAGATCAAATAAAGAAAGTAAAAGGACCAAAATTAAAAAAAAAAAAAAAAAAAAAAAAAAAGGACATGCACTTCCTCTTTTACCATGCAAATCAAACATTTCTTTAAGCTTTAATTTTAGTTTTTTAAACTTTAATTATTTTAAATCAATTAAACTGAATTTCATTTTGCAAAATCAAGAATTAAATGAGTGAAAAAAATATTTTTTCAACATCTCATTATCCTTGTCTGCATGCATGTAAGACAAATTATCAATACCAACCGCAAATCAAAGCAATTTTAAAGGATCAAAAAAGAAGATAAAGAAATTGAGGGACCATGGTGTAAAATATCCTAGGGATTAGAAAAAAGAAGAACATTGCTTCCTTACAATGAAAGACTAAAGGGGCTTAAATTTTTTATAATATAAATATTTATATTTAATTTATCAAGTCTCCAATATTCATCATTTATTACTAGAATATTAATTTATAAATATTCATTTACATATTCATTACTAGAATATAATTTATTCTAGTAATGAATGTTCGAGACTTGATAAATTGAATATAGATATTCATATTATAAAAAAACTATATATATATATATGTATATATATATATATATATGATCAGGTTTGGATTAAATCTAATAAAGATTTATACCCTATCTCTTTTCTATTAAATAAGATAAATGTGAAAAATAAAACTTATCAATTTTAATCAATTCAAGTCGGTATATATCTAGTTGATGTGTTTGAGAGGTTCGAGTTAATATTCATTTCATTAATATTAAATTGTTAAGTTCTTTGTTTTTGCCACTTGTTTTATTGAGTTAGATTTGTGGGGTGTAACCGACTTAGAGCAAAGTTGTTAATTTTATCCTAATTGACGTACCAATTTTTTTATTGGAACAATAAATTATGGTCTTAGAGCATTTTAGTGTTCTATTTCTCCTATACTTTTTCTCCGTATATGTATGTAATTCAAAATATTAATTCAACATACATTATTTTAATTCAACTTTAAAAATAAATTACTTTTAAATTATGCAATACAAATATAAAGTTAAGCATCTAAATATAATTTTACAATTTTAACTATTTTTAAATGATTACGAGTCAAGGAATTTAATATTTATTTAAAATTTTGGTTCTTTAAACTTTAATTAATTTAAATCAATTAAATTGAATTCCATTTCACAAAATCAAGAATTAGATGAGTGAAAAAATAATTTTTCAACACCTCATTATCCCCGTATGCATGCATGTAAGACAAATTACCAATACCAACCGCAAATCTAAGCTTAGGTTTTTTATAATATAAATAAATATCCTAGGGATTAGAAAAAAGATTTTACTGTGAGGAAGCAATGTTCTTTGTTCTAATCTTTAGGATGTTTTATACTATGGTCCTTAATTTCTTTATCTTCTTTTTTATATTATAAAAAACCAAGTGTGTGTGTATATATATATATATATATATATATATATATATATGATCAGTTCGGATGAAATCTAACAAATATTTATACCATATCTATTTTCTATTAAATAAGATAAATATAAAAAATAAAACTTATCTATTTGAGTTAGTTGAAGCCAATATATATCTAGTCGATATATTTGAGTTGGTTCTAGTTAATATTTATTTCGTTGATGTTAAATTGTTAGTTAAATTGTTACGTACTATGGTTTAACCATTTGTTTTATTCAGTTAGATTTATAGCGTGTGATCAACTTGGAGCAAAATTGTCAATTTTGTTCTGATTGGCATTCTAATTTTTTTTATTTGAACAATAAATTTTGGTTTTAAAGCATTTCAGTGTTCTATTCCTCCTATACTTTTTCTCTCTGTGCGTGTAATATAAATATTAATTCAATATACATTATTTCTATTCAAATTTAAAGATAAATTATAACAGCCCGACCTAACTTGCTATATATTGTCCGCTTTGAGCCTTACCACCCTCACGGTTTTGTTCTTCGTAACGTGAGCCCACATCTGAGCTTGACGCCTCAAAACACGCATGACAAGTTAGCAACCATCATTCTTAATAAAAGCCAATTACAATCCCTTACCCACCGATGTGGGATATGACAATCTATCTCCCTTAAGGAGCCCAACGACCTCATCGGCATAACCGGACAATCAGTGAGGTTAGCTCTGATACCAAATTGTAACAGCCCGCCCCAATTTGCTATATATTGTCCACTTTGAGCCTTACCGTTCTCACAGTTTTGTTCTTGGTGACACGAGCCTACATCTAAACTTGACTCCCCAAAATATGTATGACAAGTTAGCAACTAGCACTCTTAATAAGGTCAGCTTCCAATCCCTCACCCGCTGATGTGGGATATGACATAAATTAACTTTAAATTATGTAATACAAACACAAATTTAAGCATTTAAACATAATTTCATAGTTATAAATATTTTTAAATGATCAAGAGTCAAGAATTAAAAAAATTTTAACTTGAAGTAATTCAACACAAACAAAGTATCAAAAGATTGAAAAAGTAAAAAAGGTTTAATACAAAAAAAAAAAAAGCATAAATCAAACAGAATCTCTATTATTAACAAAGAAATAAGGATTTTGATATTGTGATGACATGTAAAGAAAGTCATCAACTAGACATTAAAATAGATTATTATTTCTAGTAGGCTGATCCTCACTATCAAAATAGATATGTTCGTTCTCTAAAGTCAAAGTAGACAAAGTTGCTTTAATAGCCTCTCAACTTAAATCCTTTCCATTAAGAAGGTTAGGTTCTTCACAATTTCACTCATTTAATAAGTTAATGTTATTAAAGCTAATGGAATCTAAAATATAAATTGTTTTGCTTAAATTCCTACAAACTACAAACATGAATATAAACAATATATATAAGTGATAAAGTCAATTTTTTTTAAAATAATATCAATGATAATGAAAATACTAATAATTATTATTAATATTTTATTTTTGTTGAATTCTTAAATTGTAACGAATAAAAACCAAGTAAAATCATATTTTAGTTTTGTCAAACTTTTATATGAAATGGAACAAATGAAGTAAATTCAGAATATCCCAGCTTGAATTTGGATGAAAAATTTAAAATGACCCGAAATCTTGAACAAGAAAATATTTAAAGCGTGTTTGGTATTGTAAGAGTAATTGTTATTCAAAGTGTTTTTTAAAAACAATATATAAAAATAATATATTTTTTTATTTTTTTAGTATCTGCGTATTAAAATAATCTATAAATATTTAAAAAATAATTTTAAACTAAAAAAATATAAATTTTTCATACTGATATACTACACTGTCAGGTTTTGAAGGTACCCTGAATATTCCGGAATTGATAACCTTGATTTGGATTTAGGGTGGCATTTTCGCCCTTGTGGGCCCGGCACTCGATCTGCCGCCCTTGGTTTTGATTGATGAAAAAGATACATACAGTACAAGCTAGTGGTGGTCATAATGATGGAGTAAAAGCTAGACCAAAACAAAACGAAGAAGAAAGTGGCTTTTCTTTTTATTGGCGACATTCTTGTGTTTATAAGCAAACGGAGACCATTGATTTGGTTGGTTCTTCGTTTAGAAAAGTCATCAAATATAGTAATCCTAAGATTCTTTGTGATTTTCTTATACGCAAGTCGTCGCCACAATTTATTTGCGATTGTTTACTTTTAACTTTTGCTATTGTGGTGTAAAAAATATAGTAAAATATTTAGTAATATATCAAATTATATTTTATATTATAAAGTTTATTAAAAAATTAAATTTAAAATATAATTTTTGTGAAACAATTTTTATATATTTTTTTAACTAAGTTTCATAAAATGCTATTTGTTTTTGGATTTCAAAAGCGTTTTTAAAAAACTTTGAAATTTTTTTACTTCAAATTAATATTTTTTTTGTGTTTTCAAATCAATTTGATGCGTTGATATCAAAAATAATTTTTTTAAAATAAAAAAAATTATTTTGATGTATTTCTAAGTAAAAAACACTTTGAAAAACAACCATAACCACACTTCTAAACATAACTGTCCAAATATTTTATACATATTTTTTGCCATACATAAACCTCAACCATAATTTTTACCTAACATGTATCTAAATCCAACTAACTACATTTAACCATACTATTTTAAAACTTATTTTTTAAAAAACCACAATAACAAAAATTACCTCAAAAACAAATACACTCACTTATGACTCATGCAAGTGTTATGTTATTTGTTCTGTGCAAAAAATTGCAAACTCTTCTTATCCTTCAATAAATAAAATTAAATGTGTATAAATATATTAAAAATTGAGATTTATATGTTCTTTTACATGTTATTAAAATATTAAATATGTAGTTTTTTTATTGAATAAAATTTAAATATATCTTGTGTCTTTCATTTTTATATATATATTTTTTAAATGGAATTTAGAAGTAAAAAGTCTCCAACCTCTAAACTATTGGTTTGAGTGGAATATCTACATGAATAAATAATTTGATATAATTTACCTCTTAACAACAATGGAGATTTGACCAAGTAATTTGACATGTCATCACCCAATTTTATTGAGAATTGGCTATGTTAGAAAAAATGATTGAATCCTAATTTATTTGATGAGTAGTTGTAATTAAATAATTTCTTAAACTAATAATCCATAGGAGTTGAGAATCTTACCCTTTCATTTATACAGGGAATGGAAAACAATGATTGATATGGTTTAAAATAAAAGTTGAGAATCTTACCCTTTCATTTTACTTGTAAGCATTCAACAATTTTCTAATTTCGTATCTCATATATGTTATAATATCTCATAAAATTACTAAATAAACTTGTAAAAAAATTAAAAATCAAATAAACAAGAATGTTATTCAATGATTAGCTGTAATATATATTTAAATTTCTAAAAATTAGATGGATAAAATTACAAGAAAAATTATAAAATATATTAAAATGGACGACTAAATCATCATAGCAATTTATAATAATTTTATTTTTTCTTTGTATTTTTACACTTTATTTTTTTTTTTCAATTTCAATCTCATATAACTAATTTCATGACCAGGTTGATAAAATTTATTAAGAAAATAAAAAGCTCGGTAATAAAGGATCAAAGTGTAAAATAAAAAAAAAATCCATGAGCATTCTAAAATTAGAAAAAAGTTATTTTTCATCCTCATATTTTCCTTTTTCTTGCTTTACAAACTATATATTTTTATAATTTCAATTCTTTAGATGATTTTGGGGTTAGTAAACAGTGTTTTAGAAAGGTTTTTATGATGTTTATAACTTTTTATTTGTAAAAATGGGTTGAAAACTGAATTTTCAAACTAAAAATAGCCACTCTACGCATTTCTAACTATTACCGTGTTGACTAAATTCTGGGTTGGCACCTAAAAGATGATGTGCCTTGTGTGTTTTTTTTTTTTTCAAAAAAGTTATGGGATGGACAACAACTCTTAAAAAAAAGTATGATCCTTGTAGTCTAGATCAGCTTCACACATCTAAGTTTTTTTAAGCCTTGAGTGTGCTAAGCCACCTAGACATGCACACCTAGTCTAAACTATATTTTTTAAAAAATTTTATATTTGAACTTTGTGTTTTTGTTGAGTTTTTTAATTATTATTTTTTTTAATTTTATCATTTAATATTATGTTGGTTTTAAATTGGTCTTCATATTGTTTTATCATATAATTAAATAAAAAAATTATTAAACCTAGTGTAGTTTATGATTCGGGTCATAAGTTTAACATGTTAATCCTGATAGATCCAGATCAATCCAATATGTTTTGATTTCAATGTTTTTAAAAATCATCTTGATAATTTTTAAATTGCCTTTGAACTTACGTGTTTAAGTTTTTTTGTTATTTATTTTTTTATGCTTTGATTTTTTTTATTTTGAATTTATCAACTTGATTAATTCATATTAATACAATTTTTATATAATTTAATTTAAGCTTAAACTAAATAAAAAGTGAAGTACAAAAAAATTAAATTTAAACCAGTAAACAATAATATTATTTTTATGTCCAAGAAAGTTTTTAGTCCGCCCACGTTATGTAAAGTAACCTAGCCATATACTCCAGGAAAAAGGAAGCTAAGATTATAATTTAAAATTGTACAAATAAAATTATCCTATGCATAGGTGGCTTAGCAAGTTAGCATGTGCCCCCCCTCTCTCTACCAAACATATTTGCAATTTATTTTTGCAATTTAACGTGCGGCCCATAACCGCTTGTGCATTAGGTCAACATCTCTAGGAACAAGTTTTGGCTTCTTGTGGGTAATGTTGACGGCAGGAAGTTATTATCCGTTTTGACAAATTGGCTCTAACTTGTTATAATTTCCTAGGTCAAGTTTTCCGTCTAAAGACCATCCATACAAATTTAAATACTTTCAATGTTTTTGTGCACGTCATCCTTTAATTTATTATTCAAACAAATATTTTTATTAAGACTGACCTAGATACCTCCACATGGAAAATTCTAATCCGACAGAACAAATCTGAAAAAAAATATATATAGTTACATAGTGTTCAAATTTATTTTTTTATATTTAATTAGATTGAATATAAAATTTTCTAGAGAGAGGATTTATGTTAGTTTACATGAGAATTAGCTTTGATGCTGCCGAATTTTTTAGTTTAGTTTTTTTTTTTGTAACAAAAATGATGCTAAGTGCTAAAATGAAGTAAATAAAATAATATAAAAAATAGTCGTGTCAAACTTGTAACCTTGATAATCAAACCGAATTAACTTGCGATATTTCATTAAATAGACGACGCAGATCATGAGTTTCGAATAACTTAATAAAAAAATAAAGATGATTTTAAAAATATTTTTTTAACAAAAAATCTATGACCTAAGTCATTAGACCCGAAGCACATAATCTAGAAAAGCCATAAAGCCTAATTCTCAATCGATTAAATGTTGAAGGATAATTAGAATGAGATTTTAGTAATGCAAAAGGATTTTAAAAATAGCAACTAAAAGAATAAATATTGAAATTAAAATACAAAATAAATTTTTTATATAATTAAAGGGTGGAATTAAAAAAAAATTAGTAAAAGAACAAGAAAAATTAAAAAGAATGGGGATCAAAATTAACATAAAAATAAAAATAATATTGTAATTAGATGGTTAAATTAAAAAAAAATAATAACTTTTATAAAAGGGCCAAGAAAAAAAATTAAAAATCAAAACAATGTTAACCAAATTAGAAAATATAATACTTTCAATTTGAATTGAAGGATGAAATTGAAAACTACTAAAACTTTTACAAAAAGGCTAAGTATAAAAATTAGAATTCTAAAGAATGAAGACCACATTAGAAAATATAATATTTGTTAAATTGAGATTGAATGATGAAATTAAAAACAAATAAAACTTCTAGAAAAGGGTCAAGATAAACAAAATTAGAAATTAAAAGAATAAGAATTAAAGTTAAAATGCCAACAATTAAGAGGTTCTTGTTGTAATTTTCTAGGGAGAAGAGAGAGAAAAAGGAAAATAAAAGAAAGACCAACTAGCACCAAATCGGATCACCAATGGATACACGCACCTCACAAATAGAAAAAGGACATAACGACACTTCCAACAACATGGTGGAATAACATTTTTAGATACCAGGATGTGCCATATAAGCCGTCCGAATGACATAAGTGCCTATCATGTGCCCCTAGTTGCCGCACACGTGCGCCTAACCTTTTTTTTATTTAGTCAA
This sequence comes from Populus tomentosa, assembly GCA_018804465.1. NCBI lineage: Eukaryota > Viridiplantae > Streptophyta > Magnoliopsida > Malpighiales > Salicaceae > Populus > Populus tomentosa. Next base: position 1,357 of record JAAWWB010000974.1, on the reverse strand, counting down.
ATACAGAATTGCTTCTGACCTAACTTTGTAATTAAAAAAAAATCATTGTAAAAAGCCAAAAATACCCATTGACCTCATGATTATTTTTTATTTATTTTAATGGTATTTTCATATTATCAACCTTTTTTTTATTTTAATTGTCTCTAGGTATAGATGCTAGAAATGTTTGAGGCTTGGATCATCTGAACCAGAGAGAATGTGGTATCGTTGGCACATTTTTTTAAAATGTCTTTCAAGATCAGATCTCAAATAGGAACAACATTTTATTTTAAAGTACTCCTACCGTGCTATTTCCTTGTCATTTAAAGCTTCACTAAGGAATTCATAATAGAGCCAGCCCAAAGCTTCAAAAAGAGACACATTGTTCACAAATTGCATTTGTATGTAATCACCTAAGGCATGAAACCAATCCCATAAAGTACCAGAGAACTTTGCAGAGAACTTTTGTAACTGAGGGTTGTGCCATCCTTTAGCATATAGCTAGTTAGCCATGAATGAAATTTAAGGATTTTGTCTCACCATTTTACTCGTGGGATATCATCTAGAGTAAAATAACCACTTGTGCTTAGAGAATGGATATAGGGTTGATAACGGCGAGGATTGAGATTTACTTCATCATCACTGTTAACTGGTTCATTCACACTAACTCTTGTGGTAAAGATGGGTGTTAGAGTAGGCTCTTGTCAAGTCCGTGATGATTGAGGATCTGATGTCTGTGTTGGAGAAGGATTAGTCATCAGTAGTGGTGGCATAAAACAAGTGTCAAAAGAATCATCTTCAGTGAAAGATTCTTTAGAAGTTATTGGAGTTTTGTCATTAGGAGTCTCTTCTTCAGATGTATTGTTAAGAGGTTTATAAGTAAGGATTTCATGAATAGTCTGTTAGGAATAAGTAGTAAGAAAAGACTAGATAGAGTTGGAAGGTTGGTGACATGATCAAAAGATTGATGTCTTATCCTAAGTACAGAAGTGTTGAAGTAATAAATAACCTGGCAAGACTAGGGTAGAATCATAGGTAGGTAAACTATATAAATTACAAATAACATATATATTTAATAAAACAAAGAGTTTATGAGAATTTTATGGGATATTGATGTCAGGATTAAACAATGATAAAATAATTATCAAGGTTAGAGGATCCACTAATAATATTAAAAATAAGTATAATATAAACTCTTTTTATTAATCAACTGGAAACCACATATAAAGGAGGTTTCAATCGGATGATTTATCCTTAATAGTTCATTATAAATTTTCAACATGATCATATTAATTATCTTATTTTAGTAACACCATACTTTTAAATATTGTTAAGAATTCATGATGGTAACTTATGTTAACAATAAATCAAGTTCATT
>JAAWWB010000977.1:0-25004 GCA_018804465.1 Populus tomentosa | reverse complement strand
CTTGGACTTAAACAATCATCATTTAACCAATGCTTTTGCACACTTTAATTTAATAAAATCTAAGAAAAGTTCATACAATTTAATTAAAGAAACAAATAATTAGTTACTTGCAACCATTGGGTTCATGCATCATATAACTTAGATAATAACATAAATCTATTACATAATAAAATAAAGTACTACATGAATTTATACATACAAATCAAAATTAATGGTAAATACAATTCAAAAGGGAATTTCTCTATTAATTTATTACAACATACAAAAAAGACTAATTCATCAATTAGGAGATACGATGCTGAGATAAACCTGCACATTAATTTATAAAAGCATCATTAATTAAACAATTTAAGAAATTATACAACACATTATCAATTTTTTTTTAAAAAAAATAGGCCATTATCTAGGGTTCTAATTTTGTTAACCAAATTTCTATTAGCAGGGCTTAACCAAATTTCCATAATTGCCCATCTAACAGGGCACTAATCCCAAACTAGAAAATTGGTTATGCTAATCGCCCATTCTCAAGGTGCTAGTCTTAGCACCAGGAAGTTGGTCCAACCAATAGCTCATTCACAAGGCACTCATTCCAAACCAAGGAATTGGTTCAACCAATATTCATATAATAAACATGAATAATAAAAATTTTGATATGCATTTTACAAGAACCTCAATCAAGAATTTATAAGAGATTTTAAAATAATTGTCTAAGGTACCAAGCATTTACTTGAAATTTGTGCTCTACTGGTCGTTCCCTGCTACTGTTTGGTGCTCACGGTCTTACTTAGACTAACAAGTACACTTTATTAATTTCAAGCTTTATCCATACATACACACACTTTCCATTTTCGTTCCCTCAATAATTCAACATTTTTAACCAGGAACAACTCCAGACAAACAAGAGTTAACAATTTAAAAATTTTAGATGGTTCAACATAATTAACTCATAACACTGTTTAGCATTTTAATTATAACTAAAGTTATAGAACTTAGTCTTATACATGGTTTTTTTTCTTTTGAAAAGTTCAAATATAGGTCTACAACTTTTATGAAAATGACTAAACCCAGTTTTGCCATCTACATGCCAAAATTCACAAATTACAGTAGCATAAAAAATTACACTATCGATTTCAGTTTAGACCCTTTTTTGGTGTCTATCCCATAGCTAGTGTTTTGTCACTCCAATTTAAGCAAGGTAAGTTACGTTCGAAAGGTAACATCCATGTCTATAACTTTTATAATTGAAATTATCTTAAATTCTATCATATTAGGGTCCTAATATTAGTGGAGAAACTAAGAGACAAGCTATCTAGTTTTTTATTTCTAAGTTTAACATCTACTTGTTTCCCCTACATTTTTCTATCGTTTTCAGCAACCATACACATATAATACATTCATATGTCATCATTTAACATAAATCTTAAACTTATTAATAATACAACCATATTATTTGATAGTTTTACCCACATTTACCTAGTATTTTGTCTATGTGTTTATATATAAACTGCCTTGATATTCTTTTTTTTTTTATGTTTTGAAGGCTGACATGACCAAAAGCTTGATGTCTTCTCCCAAGTGCAGGAGTGTCGAAGTAATAAATAACCCGGCAAGACCGGGGTCAAACCACAGAGAGGTTAATTGTATAAATTATAAATAACAATACAACAACAATAACAACAATAATAACAATAATAGTAATAGTAATAGTAATAGTAATAGTAATAGTAATAATAATAATAATAATACTTAGTATGTGGCGTTGTTATACCTGAGAATGATCTAAAAGATCGGGTCACAGGTTTCCAGTCTATATACTGATTTTATGAAAAGATCAAAGAGATATATTATATAATATAAATAGATTTCTGATGCAAATGAACAAGGCAATACCAACAATGTCAGGATCCTTGATAAAAAACAGAGCATATTTAATATACATAAAATATAACAAGAATGTAAATAATAATAATAAAAAAGAAGAGGAAGAAGTTAATGAGAGCTTTGAGATGGAAGATTAATGTAAGGATTAAACAATGATAAAAACAAATATCAAGGTTAGAGGATCCACTAATGGTATTTCAAACAAGTATAGTATAAACTCTTATTACTCAACTTGAAAACTACACACGAAGGAGGTTCCAATCAGATTATAAATTGTTAACATGATTACATTAGTTATCTTATTCGAATAATGCTAATACTTGTAAATATTGTCAGGCATTCATGATTATAACTTAAATTAACAACAAATCAAGTTCCTTTCATAGCTCAGGTGTAGGTTATACCATACAGTATGGGCTATGAAAGTATCAAGTATTTGTTGTACCAAGTGTTATACAACATAAATCTAGATTAACCCTTTAACAAGCAAAGTATTAAAAGTGAACAAGATAACAAATATAAAACATGTTAATATCAAGCATTAAAGTCCATGTTGAATTTATACTACACTTATTTTTACACCATTAGTGTACCCTTTTTACCTTGACATAATAGATTTAGCTAAACATAATGAAAGAAAGAAACATAAATAAACAAGATAAGAATATAATTATACAAATAAAGGAAAGGAAATAAAGAGCATAAACAAGAGATTAATATAACATCAAATAAAACTTAAATATTACAAAATACAAAGAGAGAGAGCAAGAGCATGATCTTGATCTGAACACCAAGATGCCTAAATGCATGGAAAATACCTCCTTTTATAGGTCAAAATTTGAAACTATTGATTTGATGAATAATTGTTGAGTGGGTAGCCACATCTTGACTTGGTGAGAATCCTTATCTTCTTGTCTGAATAAAACATCATTGCTAACATCATAACTTGAACCATATGTACTCATGAAAGTTTTAGAAAATTCTCTTAGCTTTCCAAAAAAAAAGTTGAGGTCATTTGGACTTCTAGAACTAAAGATATGGGTTGAACACTTAACAGTGTCTGGGCTGCAAGATAGATTCAGACCTCTCTGTTGTTGCTATAATTTGGACTTGAAAACGACCTTCTTACATCTTGTTGTCACATGAAAGTTGTTGGCCTATGTCTTACCAAATATGTGTAAAAATTTGAGATCATTTGGACATCTAGAACTCAAGATATGACCTAATTACTAAATAGTGTTTCAGTTTGGACTACACCAACATCTCTTTTCTAAGCTTTACCCTTCTTTATCTTTAAAATTTCAGTAGTTGAATTCAGCAATCAATCCTTTGATTTATATGATAGGCCTGCATTTAAAATGATTATTTACCATACATTAATATATCTTATAGTATTAGACTTGTTATTATAAAACATGTTTTAGTTAAGGAGTTATTGATACTTTTAGTACAAAATGATGATATAAAACCTTGATAAACATGCACTTTTAAGTACTAATCAAAGACACTTTTGGATGTAAGATTCAAAAAAATATAAAATGAAAATAATTGGCGGATTTGACCTCCAATCAATGTTGTGTGCAGAGCTTGAGCTTTTGAAGTCGAAATGAAGTGATTCCAGTGGAATTAAAAAGCTAACATCCATACCTTTCTATACATATATGGCAAGAAAAATATAAAAAAAAAAACATAGAAATCGCAGCATTCAAAGTCAAATCTTATATTATGCTAATGTTAACTTTTGATCATTCCGACTTAAATATCTTGAGCTCCATAAGTCCATTTGATGCAAACTTAATTTTGTTGGATTTTTTACTCGAAGACTTATTAGCTTACCAAAATTTAGTAGAACCAAAGCTTATATAAGAGAGATATGATTTTTCTAAGATGACATATGAATTCTGCTAGCAAATAGGTTTTGTAAAGAAATAAGTTCAAATTACATCTTAAAGCATCCAAACCAACATCCAAGTCTTTATTTCGATAATTTAACTCCTCTAAGTCAAAAGTCAAAGCTTGAAGATTTTATGCAAGGCTATTTTTTTTTTTTTGAAAAATAGTTATTGAACTATACAAACATAAATTGTTTATTTAAGAAAGGACTCTTTTTGTAGAAAAGATATTAGGGTTTCCTAGGATATAAAAAGAAAGAGAAAAAGAAAAGGGGGGCCAGCCAGCTAAGAGGGGAAAAATGCACCTTCCTCTAAAAAACTCAAAATCATGCATTCTTCTTTCTTTTTGATTAGTTGTTTAATAGACATGCAAGACTAAACTCTTTTTCTTGGTTACAAGGACATAGAAACCTTCAGTTTTTAAGAACTGTGAGATTTATTTTACCTTTTCTTTTCAGTATATATTATGAATGAATATGTTTGTTCTCCTATGCTTATTACCTATGATTGTTTATTTTAATTGCTAGAATGGACTTTAAGTTATTATTGTGAACAATCTATTGCTAAATTTGCTATTAAAACTAAAGGTGTGGTATATATAAACTTGTGAAACAACTAAGTTTAATAATTATGGCGGGTCTACGTTATTAATCTTAGAAAGAACATTCGAACAAATTAAACATGAACAGCTAACAATTATGTTGTTTAGATTAATCAATTTATCTAGTTTTTAAGGCTGCCATTGAATTAAATTACTAGTGTGGCGGACACTATGGTTGTTTGATGGTTAGGATTAGTTATACAACAGATCTATTAACTAATCAACATAACAAAAGATAAATATTTAAAGTATAAATTGATGTTTCATTTCCATAATCAGTTTTGATTTCTGTAGGTGGATATTTACTTGTGATCAAGGTTTGTTTTCTTGATAAATTTTGGTTTTCTTTGATTTAGCATTGATCGTTTCTTTTTGTATACTATAGCATAGCATAGATAGCTTCAAAACTCCCAAGTTGCATATCATATAACATAAAAATCTGAACTAAACTTTCCTTGTAGAATGAACCCCTTACTTGCTCTATACTATCTTGTTTATTTAAGCTATGGTAATTAATTTGTGCAACCACAACATCACAACCATTAACCTCATCAAATTCATTCTCTAAAATGAAGATTCTCTCTATTAACCCAGTTTCCATTTATCACCTATATTAAATATCATTATTTCATCATCAAAACATAATTTCATATTCAACTTCATAAACCATAAACCTCTACCAAATACTCTAACAGCTCAACCATTCAAGAAAAAACACAAAACAAATTAAAACAACTTATTAAGAGAATTTATTACATCCTAAAAAGAAGAAATTAAAGGATAAATCCCAAGATGAATCAAGTTTCTTTCACCCTCCTTTTCTCCTTTTATTTTAGTTATTTTTATTTTAGGCCATTCAATACTATTTCATTTTAACAACATCACCCCATAACCATTTCACGAAACCTCCAATTTCACTTAAGAACACTAAATCCAAGAATTTAAAAATCAATTAAACTTCTTAATAACTTGTTCAAATAAGCTTAACACATTTTATCAAGCAAAAATACACAATTCAAAAGCTAACTAGTCAAGATTTCTCCAAACTTTCTCCTTTTTTCCCTTTACCACCCTAACTTCTTCTCTTTAAATCCTTACTTTCTCTTCACTAAATCTTTCTAATTTTAAGTGATTAAGTGTTTATACTGACACAATCTCATACTTTTCCCTCTAATCTTTAGTTTTCCTCAGGTTTTGAAATGATTAAGCTTAAGATAAATGAAAAACTATCTCCCTCACCTTTTGTTTTTCTTTGTAATGGCGAGACACATACTTATATTTATATATGGATTTTGTTAATTTCCATTATGTCCCTCCTTTACACCATTTTTATGTTTCATGGATAATATTTCTTAGATTTCATCACCTATTTATACTGAATTTAAGCTGGGTTATTTTTAATTTCATTGAATTATATCACAATACCTTTCATTCCTCATGGATCACTTCCATTTAATTTTAATTAGTGTTTTTGTATTTTTTTTGGCCATTTTTTGTATTCTTATTTTTAAAATTAGCATATAACCATTTTATTTCAATTTTCCAAAATCTATTATCATCCTTCTAGTATGAATATTCAATTTACTTAACATAATTTTTACTTCACTATTCTTATAGAATTTCTCCAAGGTTTACATCCCATCTCGGTCTACTTTTAAAATAACATACACGAAGTTTTAAATTTTTAAGAACTCATTTAAATCTATTTGATATCTCCATATTTATTTTCTAATTAACTCATTTTATTCCCGGGTTAATAAGTTTTTATTAATACTGAAAAGTTTAGGCTGGGGGTTTGCAAGATTAAAATGGTGAAATGATTATTTTATCCTTCTAGAAAAAAAAAACCCATATAACTAGCTAATGAGGGTAAAAGAATATTTTTGCATAGATTTATCAGTCATTGTCATATTAACTGGGGATAAATCAATCTATTAACATTTCAAAAGCATAGTGAAATACTAAATTACCTTTAAAAGTAAAAACAAATTCAAAACTGACATCTAGTGGCATTATCATCTTTTTGTTTTTTAAAATACAATCAAATGACTAAATTACTCTTTAAACCAAAGTTTCTTTAACTTACATTTAGGAGCATTTTTGTTTTTGTAATATAGTTTTTTTTTTTTTTTTTTTATGATTAGGTTTACTAAGGAGAGATTTGGCAATTTAATAAATATAAATATTATTTGAAAAAGTGTTTGACGCATGTGTTATGGTTGTGTTTTTTAGACGTGCATGTAACATCGCCTTGACAGCTAAAACCCCAACTTTCAGGGTGGCGTTCCAATTTCCTTGAAGACTCCTCCATCCCTTAGCGATGTGTGTGATCATCAAACCTTTATTTTGGTGTCGATGACCTTTTTTTTTCATCTTTTCTCTCTCCTCTTCTGTTTACGTGTTATAAATATTATTTGAAAAAGTGTTTGACGCATGTGTTATGGTTGTGTTTTTTAGACGTGCATGTAACATCGCCTTGACAGCTAAAACCCCAACTTTCAGGGTGGCGTTCCAATTTCCTTGAAGACTCCTCCATCCCTTAGCGATGTGTGTGATCATCAAACCTTTATTTTGGTGTCGATGACCTTTTTTTTTCATCTTTTCTCTCTCCTCTTCTGTTTACGTGTATGACTCCCCAAATTTTAAAAGAAGTCCTTCAATTTTTTTTCTTTATATTTGGTCCCTATTTTCTTTACTATTTGTTTTATATGGAATAATTTATAAATTGATTTTCTTTAATTTTATCCTCTAATTTTTTTATATGTTAAATTTGATCCTCGTTATTTTAATTGTTACTTGTTTTATTTGAGATGATTTTTAAAATTGATTTTTTTTGCGATCTCATCCTCTAGTGTTTTTTTTTTCCTTATCAGATTTGATCCCCATTCTATTGATTGATTTTTTTTTTTTGGTTTCATCCTTCAACATTAAATTGGTTGGGAATTAAGCTTTTTGATTGAGTTTGAGCCTAGGATTTAACAGGTTTCTAGTTTAAGAGAGTAACCCAAGTTTAGAAAATTCACCAGGGTTTCAATGAAAGTCAACAAGCATCATCAAATGATTCATTAGAGGTGCCGATTGGACCAATTACAAGGTCAAGGGCAAAAACACAATAAAGAGACAATTAATGAGTTTATTCAGGATATTTGAGTGAAGGCAAGTTTCAAGACTTCAACACAAGATGAACAAACTTTAATTAATGTGATCCATGCAAATAAAAGAGATCCTTATTGGGCTTGAAACATTCAGCAACCTTAGTAGCATATATAGAGGCAATAACAATTTGGGCTTGAATGCCATCTTCCACTCATCCCCGAGATGGATTCAGATTTGATGATACCTGCTATGAAGATCAACTTTTGTAAATATGGATGCGCCACTTAATAAATCTAGCATGTCGTCAAGCCAGGGGATAAAAGATTTGCACTTCACCATTATTTTATTAATTGCTCAGCTATTGACACACATCCTCCAAGTATTATTCTTCTTAGGTGTAAGTAAAACTAGCATAACATAAAGGCTAAGACTTTCTCAGATAAAGCCATTATCAAGCAATTATTGAATTTGTCGGTTGAGTTCCATATTTTTCATGGGGCTCATATGATAATGGGTTAGGTTTAACAGAGAAGAACCTTAGATTAGATCAATGACATGTTGCACCTTTCGCATTGGTGGTAGTTACTTCAGCATCTCATCGGGCCTAATTTCTTGGAATTTCTCTAGCATCTTTGTAAACTTGTTGGGGATAATACCATCATTTTGTTTAGCCTCTTGGTTCATTACCAACATCACTAGTTCTTCTTCTTTTAGAGCTTGAGTGAACTGTTGAATGGTTAGCACTAGATTAGCTTCTTTTTTTTTTTTGGTGCTTCAAATTCAAAAATTTACAAAGGACCTGTAACGAATTTCTTGTCGTTAAATTTAAAGGAGTAAGAAGTGGCATACCTACCGTACAACACCTTTCTATTATAAAGCCAAGGTCAACCCAATAACAAATGGAAGATGGTTATGGGAACCACATCAAACCAGGCCTCGTTCGAGTAGGTTTTTTTCCTAACACAAACCTTACTAAGCAACGATGCTTGACCAAGATGGGGTTGTCTTTATTAACCCTACTTACTCTATAAGGAGTACGGTGCTTTTCAACTTTCAAACCTAAACGCTTTACTGAATCACTAGAAATTACATTCATTCCACTCGTTTTCAATTATGACATTTAATGTGCAACCAACATGCTCCATACGAGTATGAAAAATATTGGTGCGCCTCCAATCAGAATCATCTTGGACCTTTTTTTTAGTGCCAGTCAAAACTCGGTAGATCACATAGCTAGGTAAGTCGGTAACTCCCAAGTGCTCTACATCTTTTCCCATCACTTTCTTCATCTTTTTTTTTCCTTAACTCCCTCAACTGCATTAAGCATTCTAATTTTTTTTTCACACACAAATGCCAAAAATATTTCTATCGCGGGACACACTACAACAAAATGTCTAAACCCTTTACGCTTATAGTATTGTGATCCGTTGCCTGTAAGCTTGGCCTTTTCTCTTTAGGTGTTGTGCAATTAACATCTCTTTTTGTAACTCATTACATAAGCTCATGCAGTAACGAGCTAAGGTTTGTTGCTTGTTTTCCACCACCTTGCTACAAATAGTCAATTCATGGAAACAATCTGTATACTGGTCGACAATCAACATCCCTTACCTTAGTCGTAGTATCTCTTCAAACATCATTTGCTCATAATCAATAGGCAATTATTTCTCCTCCAACCGCTCCTTCATTTCCTCCTAATTAGACACTAATGCATATTGAGTACAACGTAATTATTCTTCCATGTTACTCCCACCAAACTCGTGCATGTCCCTTTAATTTCATACAGATATAACAAACTTTTATTTCCTCGGACACAGAGAACCAATCAAAATAATCCTCAATGGCCATCAACCAATCTTCAAAAGCATTAGAGTCCAACTTCCTAAAATACCTAGGACATCTACCTTCATTCCCTTGGTTAGTTCATCAAAAGGGTGATGGTTGAAGTCATACACTCTCTATCCCCTGGGAAATTCATGGACACTTCGCTCAAAATATGCTCCATGATCACCAAATTCCTTGTTCCTCTCCTTGTATTCTTCATCCTCTTTGTCCCCTTCATTGCCATCTATTTTATTTTCCAGAGGAGGCCCATGCACCCGTCTATTGTGAGGTCCAAACTCATCTCGAGCTCGACGTTCATCTGTTGCACCTATCCTATGATTAATTTGTTCCAGAACATATGTGAGTTGGGTGATCTGTGCTTGTAGTTGGGGTATGTCAATGTTTGGGTTTTGGTTATTCGATATATTGTAAGAATTACCACTACGGGTTACAGGCATAAGACACTGAATTCCTTAAAAAAAGAAATCTTGCTCTGATACAAACCTCTAAAGTCAACCTCTTGTCAAATGCTAAGAGGAAAAGAAATACAAAACATAATTTATCTGTCAATGGAATCTCTCAATTCTCAAATTCATCATTCAAGAAAAAATTGGTAACTATCTTTTTTTTTCTATCACTACCACTTTTAAAAGATTACATATGATGCTATAATTCAGGAAATAAACTAAAAAAAATTGCCAACATATCAACAAAATCTTACAAAAATAAATTAGGAAAGAATTTAACAACAACTTAGCAACAAAATTATGAAATCAATAAATAAGAATTGTAACAGCCGAATAAGTCTCTATCCTCAATGATTCAAGGAGTAGTTTCTGCTTGGAAACCGTGCTCTACATTTGCATCAATTTATCATGATAAAAATAGATGAAATCAACAATTTTTCTTCTTCTATATTATACCGAGATTTTAAAAAAACTCTTTTGCTCTCTAGCTCATTTCTTTGATAAAAAAATCATTTTTCATACATCAAAATTAAATCAAATAAATTCCTTTTTTATTAGATGTTATATAGACCATCAATATCCAACTGCTACATTTATTAAAAAAATGAAATTACTATTTTGTTTCCTCTCCGACGTAAAGAATACTAATCGAGCTAAGGCTGAAAAATGACGGGTAAGCATTTAGCAAATAAAGATGTGAAATTGGCTTAGACAAAAAAAAAAAAAAAAAATCTTAGGTTGACTACAAGACAACTTGGATGCAGGCATCTTTTGGGTTTCAATTAATGGAATAACGTTTCATCCTTTCTTTAATGGGCCCTACTTTAGATTTGCTAGAACGAGGGCCCCACGTTTACGTTAACAACATTTTCGTGGTCCCTTCTTCGAGAAAAAGAAAGAATTGCCTGTCCCAAGTTGCCAAGTCCTAACCTAACTTGTCTCTCATCATCTCTTTTTTCAAATTCTAGTAAAAGGTAGCTTGTTTTAAGAGATATTTTATAAAAAAAAATATTTTTATGTTTATTTTAATTTTTTTTTAATTTTTTACGTTTATTTTTTTATAAAATAGTCAATTTTAAAATTTTATTTATTTATTATAAAAAGAATTTACACATAAAATCCTATAAAAATATTGTATGAATAATAACTTATTTAGAGCTAGTTTAATGATATGGTAATAGTTATTTTTAAAAATATTTTTTATTTAAAAATAAATTAATATAATATATATATATATATATATTATTTTTTAAAATATATTTTTGACATCAATATATTAAAACATAAAAAAATAATTAATTTAAAGCAAAGAAAAAAATTAATTTTTTTTTTCAAAAATACATTTAAAATGTAAAAAGAAATAGACTTTTAAAATGTTATTCAAATATTTTATCTACTATTTATGGCTTATCATCACTACCATCTCCATAATTATTATTTTTTTCATTACCATTTCTTCTTTCAATATCTTTTTTATCATCAACTTTATCTCATCACAATTACAACAATCTCTTCTTTCACTACAACATTCTCTTTCATCATCTTCTCTATCACAATGAGCATCATTATTATCATCATCTCATCATTATCTTTTTCATTACCTTCATTATATCATCACTACCATTATTTCCTCATTCACCATTATTTTTTTTAATCATTATTATAATCATTTCATTATTATTAAAAAAAAATTATATATAAAATATTTTTCCATCTAAAAATTGAAAAACATCTTCAATGATAACATTTTACATATTTCAAGAAAAAAAAAACCTGCAGTTTTATAAAACTATAAATCGATGTCAATTAAAAAAAAAAAAAGTTAAGCTCAACTAAGCCACGTGTAAACGCTACAACTACTTTCGTGTTGTGAGCCGAATCTAGAAGCCGAGCTTTGCCAATTATACGACAGCATTTCAAAGCGGCGCCGACAGTGAAGTCTGGCTATTCACTAACCTCGAGAAGCCAGCTAAAGTCAATCACTGCGGCTCTTGTTCATGTAAAGCTCCACGTCTACCGTAGATGCAGCCACGTGTTATTTCCGCCACCATAGCCAGACACAGAACCTATGAAGCGGATGAATTTATTAAAAAACTTATGTCCTGTCTCGAGAAATGAACACACACCACCGCCCCATGTTTTTGCGATGGTTAAAGTGAGTCATCAGATAAATATGAAAAATCTCACTTTCTCTAAGGTTAAAGAAATACATCCATACGATTACGATTTATTAAGTATAAAGCTAAAAGGTATAGTATTTTCAATGTAAATATTTTTATTATATATCATCTCACAAATAATTATAGATTGAAATAGTATATTTTTTTAAAAAAATTAATTTGATCCTCAAACTATATATTTTTTACAATTGAGTTATTTTGAGCCAAAATTAGAATTTAATTGTATCTTTTTTGTAGGCCACGATTAAATTGAAAGAGAGGAAACTGAAGTTGAAATTACAAGTAAAATAGATGGTATTTCTATAATTTATTTAAAAAGTTTATTTTCACACCCCATCTTTTTAAGTTATTAGGTAACTAGTCCATATAATTTAAAAAATATATATTTCAATACCAAATTTTATTTTTCTATTTTTTAAGTCTTTTTTCAGTGGAAAAGAGAAACGGAGTCACTAGATTCCGGTTTAGAGAAAGAAAGTTGTTATTGATGAAGGTTTTGGCCACCAAAACGGTATATATTTATGTCAAATGGTTCCATATGATGAGTGTATTTAATATTATGTGTTTCCCCCCTTGAAAACGCATAAAAAACACATTTGAGTTTTGGAAAAAATTTTAGTTTCGAGTTGATTTTGGGTCGGTTTTTGTGTTCTTGGATGCCACAGATTGATTTCACAAGGTTTCTAGAGTGTTTCCTAAATGTTTTTGGTTAAAAATGAGTGTTTGGATAAAAAACTAACCCCGTTATTCTAGTCACATCAGTAGTCGAAATCTAGAGACTTGTAGACAATTCAAAGTATTAGGGCTAATGACATGTTGTTCAGCCCATGCATTTAAATAAAAATTAAAGGTTGTGTGCAGGGGCCTGGATTTGTAAGCCCACATGCAAACCCTTTCTCTATAGGTTAGATGCATGACCTAGCCTCATTCTTCTTCTTCTTCTTCTTCTATTTTAATTTTTTTCATTTCTTTCTCTCTCTCCTCCTATAAATTCGTGATTGGCCCTCCATATTTTTATATTGGCCCTTTAAGTTCAAGTTCAAGTTCAATTTCTTTTGATTTTGTCTTTAATTTCATGATACCTATTTATTTTGTTTTAATTCATTTCTCAATTTTTTTTTGTTTTCAATTACATCCTCTAATTTATTGTCTATTAGATTTGGTTCTTATTCTTTTGATTTTGCTTTTTATTCAAGATAATTTTAGAAGTTTTTATTCCTTTTCAATTTAATCCCTTCATTTTTTTTCTTCGCTCATATTTGATGCTCATTTTTTTTTTGGTTAGTTTTTTAGTTCAAGATTTGTTTTTAATTTTATCATTTAGCATTGAACTGGTTGACAAATAAAAATTTTAATTGAACCCAAGTTTTTTAATTTCAGGGGTTATGAATTTAGAATATTAACCTAGGTTTAAAAGATTTGCTCGAATCAATTAGTATGAGTTTAAACATTAAATTTACCACGTTGTTTTCCCACAATGACTTTCATACTTGCCCTCTGATTAGTACTTAAAAGTGCATATTTATTAAGGTTTTATATCATTATTTTGCACTTGAAGTATCAATAACTCCTTAACTAAAACATGTTTTATAATAACAAGTCCGATACTATAAGATACCTTAATATATAGTAAATGTTCATCTTAAATGTAGGCCTATCACATAAATCAAATTATTGATTAATGAGTTCAACTACTGAAATTGTGAAGATAAAGAGAGGGTGAAGCTTAGAAAAGAGATGTTGGTGCAGTCCAAACTGGAACACTGTTCGGTAATTAGGTTATATCTCGAGTTCTAGATGTCCAAATGACCTCAATGTTTTAGACAGATTTGGTAAGACATAGTCCTACAACTTTCATGTGGAGTCAAAGATTTAAAATGACCGTTTTCAAGTCCAAATTATAGCAACAACGGAGAAGTCCGAATCTGTCCTGCAGCCTGAATACTATTCAGTAATCAGCCCATATCTCGAGTTATAGAAGTCCAAATTACCTTAATTTTTTTTCCTGGAAAGCTGAGACAATTTCCTAGAACTTTCATGAGTAAAGGTGGTTCCAATTCTGACATTAGCAATGACATTTTGTTTAGACAAGAAGAAAAGAATTGTTACCAAGTAAAGATATGGCCACCCACTCAACAATTATTCATCAAATCAATAGTTTCAAATTTTGACCTATAAAAGAAGGCATTTGCCATCCATTTAGACATCTTGGTGCTCAGATTAAGATCACGCTCTTGCTCTCTTTCTTTGTATTTTGTAATGTTTAAGTTTTATTTTATGTTATATTAATCTCTTGTTTATGTTTTTCATTTCCTTTCTTTTATTTATATAATTATGTTCTTATCTTGTTTATTTATGTTTCTTTCTTTCATTATGTTTAGCTAAATCTATTATGTCAAAGTGAAAAGGTTACACTAATGATGTAAAAATAAGTATAGTATAAACTCAACATGGAGTTTAATGCTTGATACTAACATGTTTTATATTTATTATCTTGCTCACTCTTAATACTTTGCTTGTTAAATGGTTAATCTAGATTTGTGTTGAACAACTCTTGGTACAACAAATGTTTGACACTTCCATAGCCCAACAGTATGGTATAACCTGCACATGTGCTATGAAAGGAACTTGATTTGTTTTTAACATAAGTTATCACCATGAATACCTGATAATATTTACAAATATTGGCATTACTCGAATAAAATAATTAATGTAATCATGTTAACAATTATAATATGATTGGAAACTTCTTTATGTGTTGTTTCCAGTTGCGCAATAAGAGTTTATACTACACTTGTTTGAAGTACCATTAATGGATCCTCTAAACTTAACATTTGTTTTTATTATTGTTTAATCCTCACATTAATTTTATATCTCAAAGTCCGTTTTATTATTACTATTACTATTATTTAATATCATTACTACTACAAATCCTACTATTATTATTGTTGTTCTTATTAGTATTAGTATTACCAATATTGTTGTTGTTTATTATTATTATTATTATTGTTGTTGTGTTATTATTTATAATTTATATAGTTAACCTCCCTATGGTTTGACCTCGGTCTTGCCGGGTTATTTATTACTTCGATACTCCTACACTTGGGAGAAGAGATCAATCTTTTGGTCGTGTCAAGTTTTTGGCATCATTGCTGGGGAGGCAAATTCTTGTATAAATTATAATATTTATTTTATTTTCTCTTTTCACTTTTCATTTTATCTAACTTTTGTTTCCTTTGTTTTGTTTTGTTTCCTTTTCTTTTCTTTTCTTTTCTTCCTTTTATTCTCTTCTTACACATACATGAGAGTTTGGTCATATATATTAAATTGTAGACTTTGTTGGGTATCCTCATCATTTTTAGAAAATATGGCCGAAGAAGATAACCAATAGCTTCATAATGAGAATAATGAGAATAACTGTGTGAGAACACTTAGAGACCACATGAATCCCACAAGAACATGTGCACCCTCATGCATAGTTTTCCCTTCTGATGCATCTTATTTTAATTTTAAGCCAGACATTATTTAATTTTTACCTTCTTTTCATGGCTTAGACCTAGAAAATTTGTACTTGCATTTAAGGGAATCTGAGGAGGTCTGTAACACCTATAATAACTCAAATTGTAGCATGAACACCATTAGATTAAAGCTTTTTTTTCATTAAAAGATAAAGCTAAAACATGGCTACAAAATTTGAAACCAGGATCTATTCGTGCTTGGGATGAAATGCAACAATAATTTTTAAAGAAGTTTTTTCCATCTTACAGAACAAACTTTTTCAAAAGACAAATCATCACTTTTACTCAAAAGCCAGGAGAAACACTTTACCAATGTTGGGATAGGTATTGAGACTTGCTTAATACTTGCCCTCATCATGGTTTTGAAACATGGAGATTAGTTTCACATTTTTATGAAGGGTTAACACCTAGAGATAAGCAAATGGTTGAATTGATGTGCAATGAAACTTTTGAAGATAAAGACCCTAATGAAGTAATGAAGTACTTAGACTTACTAGCCGAAAATGCTCAAAATTGGGACACCACAGGTACTTATGAGGCACCAAGTAAAACTCAACCTCATACATCTAGTGGAGGTATGCAAAACCTTAGGGAAGATCATGACCTCCAAGCCAAGTTTGCATCTTTAGCTAGAAAAGTTGAAGCACTTGAATTAAAAAAGAGTGATCAATTAAAATCTGTTTAAGACATTGTGTGTCAAATCTGTGAAACCAAGGAACACTTAACAAATGATTGTCCAACTTTGCCTTCTTTTAGGGAATGCCTTTATGAACAAGCTCATGCTTTAAACAGTTTTCAAAGGCCCAATCATAACCCATACTCACAAACGTATAATTCTAGTTAGAGAAATCACCCAAATTTCAGTTGAAAGAGTGATACCAACAATGCATAAAATTTATAGCCACCATTTCAAGCACACCATAATTTTCAAAATTCTCATGGATATGCACCTCCTTATGCTCCCCCTCCTAAAAGAATCTTGAAGAAACATTGCATGCATTCATTGAAAAGCATGAGACAATCAACACTCAACTTGCTCAAAGCATGACAGATTTTAAAGATACTTTTTCAAAATTAACATCTGCTCTTAGTTTTCAAGAGAAAGGTAAGTTTCCATCTCAACCACAGCAAAATCCAAAGGGACAGTACAATGCAAATGCAAGTAGTTCTAGAAGCCAACACATGGATCAAATCAAATCAGTCATCACTCTTCGTAGTGGTAAGGTTATTGAAAAACCCACTCTTGAACCTTGTGAGAAAGATGATGAGTCTATCTCTAAGGGTAAGGAAGAGGTTGAGCTTGAACATTACAAAGAAAAGGTTGATTCCCCGCCAACACTCCCATTTTCTCATGCCATGACCAAACAAAGAAAAGTCAATCACAACTCTGAAATCTTTGAAACTTTCAAACAGGTAAGGATCAATATATCTTTGTTGGATGCTATTAAACAGATTCTTTCCTACGCTAAATTTTTGAAAAATCTATGCACTGTGAAGAGAAAACTGAATGTGAAAAAGAAAGCCTTTTTAACCAAACAAGTAAGTGCCATTCTTCAGAACAATAATGCTTTGAAATATAAAGACCCTGGTTGTCCTATAATTTCTTGCTTTATTGGAGAGCATAAAATTGAAAAAGCCTTACTTGATCTTGGAGCTAGTGTGAATTTACTTCTATATTCAGTCTTTCAAAGTCTCAATCTAGGTGATATAAAACTAACCTCTGTAACTCTTTTACTTGCTGATAGATCTGTAAAAGTGCCTAGAGAAATAGTTAAGGATGTGTTAGTACAAGTTGATAAATTCATTTACCCTATAGATTTTGTTATCTTGGATTCAAAACCTGTTAAAGCATGTAATTCAATTCCTGTTATTTTAGGACGTCCATTTCTTGCCACTTCCAATGCATTGATTAATTGTAGGAATGGACTGATGAAGTTATCATTTGGAAACATGACATTGGAGATGAATATTTTCAACATTTACAAGCAACCTGGAGATGATAATGATTTACAGGAGGTGGACTTTATTGAAAAATTAGTTCATGATCAATTTCAAACCGCTTCCAATGAAACTGAGATTAATGAATATGATGATTTGCAAATGGTCTATTTTCAGGAAGAATCAAAGGCATGTAATTAGAGACCATAAATTGAAGAATTGCCACCACGATCAATTGAGTCCATACCTTCAAGTGTTCTGTCATAACCCAATTTTGGGTTATTCCCCAAAATTCACTTTTTTTAAAATAAAAATCAAAAAAATAAAATAAAGGCTGGCACTGTGGAGAAAACTGATAAAAAAAGACTGCAAAAATAGGCAAAAATCGAAGGTCAAATTAAATGCATATTCGAAGGTCAAATTAAATGATTATTGGATGAATTTGCATAAAAATTAAGTCCAATGACATAATTAAATTTTTAATAGGTCAATTTGATTTAATCATGGGCCAAATTAAATTTTAATTATGTTTAAGAATTAATTTAGGTCCAATTGAAGGATTTAATTAAGTATAAGGACTTAATTATACTTTAAATGGGTCAAATTAATTTGGGGGCTTAATTGGTGAAAAATTAAGTTTGGGAGCTTAATTTGGACTGAATTGAAAAGATTAAAATGTTAAGACCATATTTAATTTTTACCAAGTGAATTGAACATAAAAATTGAAGGACTAATTTGGAAGCCCGAAAAATGTTTTGCCTATAAATACCAGCTTTTAACACACAAATAAAGGAGGGTTCATTTTGTAATTTTGGAAGGAAAGAGAGAACCCTAAAAAACTAAAATTTTCTTCTTCCTTGTTGAAAAGCAGCCGCCAGGGGACCCCCCCTTTTGGAAATTTTTTCCTTCTTCTCCGATGACAGCTGCCAGCTCCCTGAGACACTTCCCCTTTTGATTTTTTTTTTCCTCTTCTCCCTCATCCGGTTCACCTTAAGCCTCTGCTCACCCCCCAGATAAAAAAAAAAACAAACAATAGTCCCTCATTCGACAAAGAAAATCTTGTGAAACCCCTGCTTTGAGGTTTTAAATTTTCGGCTCCTTCTCCAAGTCAAACAGCAGCCACAACTCCTCTTCCCTTGCAGTTGCAGGAGCAAGACACGACCGAACAGAGACACAGCTCTCTCTGTTTCCCTCCATAAGACTCACGGACGGCAGCAAGAAGCCCAGGCACTGCTGTTGACAGCAAGAGTGAAGACCATCAGCCCATCTCTGCTCTCTAGCCGGCCATTTCGTTTCCTTTTCTTCCCCTACAGAAACCAGCAGGTCTTCCTTCTCCAAGTCAAACAGCAGCCACAGACCCTTTCTCTCCATCCTCACCGATCTGCCATCCTCCAGCTCACAGAACCAGAGCCATCGACACAACCCTTAATTTCACTCCTCTTTCCCCCATTTTCCTTTAGCCTTTGGACCACAACAGCCCCTTTACCTTCTCAGTTGCAGGAGCAAAAGGCGAACCGGACGGAGACCAGCCTTCTCCTCACTTTGCCTCACCGCCGGTCAAAGAAGAAAGAGGGGCTCACTCCCTCATCTCCATCGCCAGGCCTCTCCCCCATTCGGCCCCCAGCGGCGGCCAACCTCCCTGCAAACAGACGCCCCCTCAGCTGGTTCCCTCTCTCTCGAGGTCGCCTCCTCTTCCCTTCAGCAGCGGAGCTCCTCCATTTCACCGGCTCTCCATTCATTTCAGCCTCCAACATCAGCTCCTTGGACATAGCGCCGGCCGTTTGAAATAAGGGAGAAGCAGATCTGTTAAAAAAGAAAAAAAACCGAAGCCGATTTTGAAAAACAAAGAACAAAAAAAATTAAAATCGACTGCCGATTGTGTTGTTGTTTGTTTTGCAGGTGACGGGCAGCAGGAGATTGAAGAGGGGAGGAAGCCATTACAGCCCCCTCACGCTGCCTGAATTTCAGGGCGGCGCGTGAACCCACGCGCCGCTAGTGACGGTGGCGCGTGGGAAGATGCGCCGCCACTGTTCATGCAGTCCCAGAAGTCCTCCCCTGCAATTTCTGGAGTTTTTGAGGACTATTTTGTAAATTTTAATTTAATTAATGTAATTTTTATTTATTTGTTTTGAATTTGTATTGTATAAATGTGATGTAAAAGAAAAAAGAAAAGAAAAGAAAATAATAAAAAAAAGGGTTGTGTGTGTGTGTGTTTTTTTATTTATGTATTATATTGAATTATAAAAAAAAAAAAGGAATTAATTGTTTAATTTGAACATGCACAAATTCTAAGGATGGATAAAATCATGTTGTATTTTCCATGAAAATGTAAGAACATGTTTCTACATATATTCTGGGAATTAATAACTGATGTATCGAAGTCTTAGAAGTGGGCTAAAAGTTTATTTAAAATTACATCAAGCTCACGAAGCTTGAATGTGGTGCGTGTGTTTTGTTTGTGAATTTTTTTCATGATAAAATTGGCAGGAATAAAGAAGGATTTAATATTTTGATCGGATCAAAGGTGTAAAAGTATAAACTTGTACGAAAGTTGTATTTCTAAACTCCGATGAAAAGACAAAATTTTTAAAACTTCTTTAACACATCAAGTCCGCTAAGCAGCTTACCTCAGGTAGGGTGTGTTAGGGGTGCTAATACCTTCCCTAACCACAATCAGTCCCTTACCCGGGAATCTCTGACAAGACCAGTAAATCCGGTTTCCTAGTAACCCCAATAAATACTAGGTGGCGACTCCTAACGAATCAATTCAAGCAATGCAACAACGAGACATGAATCGCCAGCCGATGCCGCGCGCGAGGATTTTTTGACGTGCGACATGTTCAACCACCAAAACCTGATTTGAAGCCATTACCATTTAATCTCAAATACTTATTTTGGGAGAAAATGAAACTTTTTCGGTAATAATCTCTTCCAAACTTAATGCACATCAAGAAGGTAAGTTATTACAAACTCTGAAAATGAACAAAAATGCATTAAGATGGACCATAGCTGACATAAAAAGAATTAGCCCTTTGATTTGCATATATAGGATTTATTTGGAGGAAAATGCTAAACCCTCTAGAGAAATGTAATGAAGGCTTAATCTTAATATGAAAGAAGTAATGAAAAATAAAGTCATTAAGCTTCTAGATAATGAAATCATTTATCCTATTTATGATAGCAAATGGGTAAGTCCTACCCAAGTTGTACCCAAAAAATCTGGAGTCACTGTGATAACAAATGAGAAAAATGAGTTAATTCCAACTAGAACTGTTACTGGTTGGCACATGTGCATTGACTATAGGAAACTTAATTAAATGACTAGAAAAGATCATTTCCCTTTACCTTTCATGGATCAAATCCTAGAAAGAGTTGGAGGTCATGAATTTTATTGTTTCCTAGATGGCTATTCAGGTTACAATCAAATTGAAATTGCATTGGAAGATCAAGAGAAGACTAGTTTCACATGTCCCTTTTGGTACTTTTGCATATCGAAGGATGCCTTTTGGATTATATAATGCACCAGCCACGTTTCAAAGATGCATGCTTAGCATATTCAGTGATATGGTTGAATGTTTTCTTGAGATTTTTATGGATGATTTTTTTATTTTTGGTGATTCATTTGATGATTGTTTGACTAACTTAGAAAAGGTTTTGAGCAGGTGTGAAGAGAAGAATCTTGTACTGAATTGGAAAAAATGTCACTTTATGGTAACAAACGGCATTGTAGTTGGTTACATTCTTTCATCGAAAGGAATTGAGGTTGACAAATCTAAAATCGAGTTAATTGCCAACTTACCAACACCAAGATCTATTAAAGATAGATCATTCTTAGGATATGCTATTTTTTATAGAAGGTTCATCAAAGATTTTAGTGTAATATCTAAGCCCTTGAGTAACCTTCTAACAATAATAATAATAGTAATACTAATACTAATAACAACAATAATAATACTAATACTACTAATGACAATAATAGTAGTAGTAGTAGTAGTAGTAATGATCTTAATAATAGTAATAGTAATACTAAAGAGGACTTTGAGATGTAAAATTAATGTGAGGATTAAACAATAATAAAAACAAATTTCAAGGTTAGAGGATCCACTAATAGTACTTCAAACAAGTATAGCATAAACTCTTATTGCTCAACTAGAAACCACACACAAAGAAGGTTCTAATCAGATTATAATTGTTAACATGATTACATTAATTATCTTATTCGAGTAATGCCAATACTTGTAAATATTATCAGGTATTCATGGTGATAACTTATGTTAATAACAAATCAAGTTCCTTTCATAGCACATGTGTAGGTTATACCATACAGTTGGGCTATGAAAGTGTTAAGCATTTGTTGTACCAAAGGTTGTTCAACACAAATCTATATTAACCATTCAACAAGCAATGTATTATGAGTGAGCAAGATAATAAATATAAAACATGTTAATATCAAGCATTAAATTCCATATTGAGTTTATACTATACTTATTCTTACATCATTAGTTTAACCTTTTCACATTGACATAATAGATTTAGCTAAACATAATGAAAGAAAAAAACATAAAAAAACAAGATAAGAATATAATTATATAAATAAGGAAAAGGAAATGAAAAGCATAAACAAGAGATTAATATAACATAAAATAAAACTTATACATTACAAAATACAAAGAAAGAGAGCAAGAGCGTGATCTTAATCTGAGCACCAAGATGTCTAAATGGATGGCAAATGCCTTCTTTTATAGGTCAAAATTTGAAACTATTGATTTGATGAATAATTGTTGAGTGGGTGGCCATATCTTTACTTGGTAACAATTCTTTTCTTCTTGTCTAAACAAAATGTCATTGCTAATGTCAGAATTGGAACCACCTTTACTCATGAAAGTTCTAGGAAATTGTCTCAGCTTTCTAGGAAAAAAAATTAAGGTAATTTGGACTTCTATAACTCGAGATATGGGCTGATTACTGAATAGTATTCAGGCTGCAGGACAGATTCGGACTTCTCCGTTGTTGCTATAATGTGGACTTGAAAACGGTCATTTTAAATCTTTGACTCCACATGAAAGTTGTAGGACTATGTCCTATCGAATCTGTCTAAAACATTAAGGCCATTTGGACATCTAGAACTCGAGATATGACCCAATTATCGAACAGTGTTCCAGTTTGGACTGCACCAACATCTCTTTTCTAAACTTCACCCTCTCTTTATCTTCACAATTTCAGTAATTGAATTCATCAATCAATCCTTTGATTTATGTGATAGGCCTGCATTTAAGATGAATATTTACCATATATTAAAGTATCTTATAGTATCAGACTTGTTATTATAAAACATG
Source organism: Populus tomentosa (assembly GCA_018804465.1). Taxonomy (NCBI): domain Eukaryota; kingdom Viridiplantae; phylum Streptophyta; class Magnoliopsida; order Malpighiales; family Salicaceae; genus Populus; species Populus tomentosa. The sequence continues at coordinate 2,274 of JAAWWB010000977.1, read as the reverse complement.
CTTTAGTTAAGGAGTTATTAATACTTCAAGTGTAAAATAATGATATAAAACCTAGATAAACATGCACTTTTAAGTACTAATCATACCCCTCAACTAGCTTATTACTAGTCCCTAGTAATCAAAGTGTTAAAATAGAAAAACGATTTACAAGTTCCATAAAGCAAGGCATTCATCATTCAACTTTCATTAATCCATCCAGATAAACAAACTCTCATTAAATTTATATTCCTACTTCATATTTCTTAAACAAGATATTAATAAACGTTCTTTTTATGAGCTCAATATATGAAAACATAGATGATGGGGCTTTTGTTGGATGTAAACAATATTATATTCAAATGTTTAAGGTTAACTTCCTTGGGTTAAGGTTATTATTATTTTTTTCTTTTTTTCTTTTTTTCTTTATTTGTTTATTTATTTATATACACATATAACTTAAAACACAATGTATGTTTAACCCATGTAACGAGTTTTAGGCTAATGACTCCCAGACCAGTTGGTCTTAGGGCATTAGGTGTTGAGACACCCCTACGAGCTTAGCAACTCGAGTTGTAGATACTGATATGTAGATAATGCAATGTTTGATTCCCTTAAGCTTTTCGCCTTAACCCATATAACAAGCTTTGGGGCTCATGTCAAATCTTCTCCCTAAGACGCATTGTATGCTCAACCAAAGTTGGGAGGCAAAAATGTGTGTTGGGGTGTTTGAGGGGTTGTTCCATTTTATTCTTGTTCCTCTTTAAGTTATCTTAGAACTGGTTTTTCCTCTTTCCCAAATCCTTCATAAAGTAGTCCGGTTTGCTCCTTAGATTTTGTTTAGTATAGGCCGACCTTTTACTTAAATTTTCATTAAGTTTTACATGAAATGTAACAGGCTCTAATCAATAACTTGGGATCTCTCGGTATAGGAAAGACTCAACCAAATTTTGATAGATTTTACAATTTAAGATTTCTTAGTAGAATGCATATGTGTGGTGTGTGTGTGTAAAATCTCACTCTAAAAGTCATAATATTTCATAAGACTTTCAGTATGATTATAAGTAAATATTTTTTTATTGAAGGATGTTACATTTTGTATCAAAGCTAGGCATGGATTCAAGAACTATTATGGAAATTGATGTATGTGGAATTATTTTAGGATGGTTCATACGAGAAAAGGTAGGAGGACAAATCTCTTTTCAATGAGGAGGAGGGATTAAGATGTAGATCATGAAGAAAGTTAATGGGAGGATTCCCTAGCTGATATTGACTCATATATGCTATCGATTTTCATTTAGAGGAGATCAAATGAGTTTGTTGAACTCCTAGATGATACCATTTTTAGACAAGCTAGAGTATCGCAGCCAAAGAGGGCTGAACAATAGGGACATGCAGTGGTGCCTCTACTAGTGGCACTTATGAGAGTTGATTAGTACTTTAAAGTATATTTTTATTAAGGTTTTATATCATCATTTTGCACTTGAAGTATCAATAACTCCTTAACTAAAACATGTTTTATAATAGCATACCTAATAATATAAGATACCTTTAATTTATGGTAAATGTTCATCTTAAATGAAGGCCTATCATATAAATTAAAGGATTGATTGATGAGTTTAAGTATTGAAATTGAAAGGACAAAGATAGGGCCAAACTTAGAAAAGAGATGTTGGTGCAGTCCAAACTGGAACACTGTTCGGTAATTGGGTCATATCTCGAGTTCTAGATGTTGAAATGACCTCAATGTTTTGGACAGATTTGGTAAGACATAGGCCTACAACTTTTATGTGGAGTCCAAGATTTAAAAAGGCCGTTTTCAAATCCAAATTATAGCAACAACGGAGAAGTTCGAATCTGTCCTGCAGCCCAAACACTGTTTAGTGTTCAGCCTATATCTCGAGTTCTAGAAGTCTAAGTGACCTTAATTTTTATCCTAGAAAGATAAAATAATTTCTTATAACTTTCATGAGTACAGGTGGTTCCAGTTCTGATGCTAGCAATGATGTTTTATTCAGACAAAAAGATAAACATTTTCACCAAGTCAAGAGTTGGCCACCCACTCAACAATTAGTCATCAAATCAATAGTTCCAAATTTTGGCATATAAAAGGAGGAATTTGCCATGCATTTAGGGGCTTGGCTGTTTAGATCAAGAACTTGCTCTTGCTTTCTCTCTTTATATATTTTGTAATTCTTAAGTTTTGTTTTCATTAATATCTTGTTTATGCTTTTCATTTTCTTTCCTTTATTTAGTTAACTTGTATCTTATTTATGTTCTTATTTTGTTTATTTATGT
>JAAWWB010000976.1:0-25001 GCA_018804465.1 Populus tomentosa | reverse complement strand
TATCAAAAAACATTTAAAATACCAATTTAATATTTTTTTCAAGTAATACATATTAATAAAACACATTTAAAATCAGAAGTTATTACTCTTCAAATACTCATTAAAAAGCTCACTAGCATGGTAAGTTAACTTAGTAATCTAGAGTTTTCAAATCAAGTAACAACTATGTTAATAACAAAAAAAAAAAAAGTTTGCATTTAGCCATCATAGCAATAGTATTTATTTAAATAACTCATTATTTGTAAATCTTTTTTCTTTTCAGAAATTGAACAATGATTAATTAATATTAATTGTTAAAAATTCTAATTTGTTATAAATTTATATATTGTTTAAGGCCTTATTTGTTTCTAGAAAAATACTTTCCTGAAAATCATTTTCCTCATTTTTTCATGTTTGGTAAACTTATGGAAAGTTAATCAATAAAAAATAAATTTTAGTTATAGGAAAAGTTAAACTTTACCTAGAAAGTGTTTACCCTTTTCTTATCCTTGGAAAACACTTTCCTTTCTTTACAAAGAAACATCTCATTTTGACTTCCGGACATTGGAACAAAATCTCTCCCTCTCTCTGTCTCAAATAGTTTTATTGGAAATCTCTATAAAAAATAAAATAAAAAACACTTTTATGTGGCTGTTGCAAATCTCTCTCTCAAATCTCTTTCCTGGAATAAAAAATCATCATAATAAATTTTTTTTTATTCTCTGTTATCTGCAACAATCTTCATTGAAGCATTAAATCATCTTATTTTAGGTAACTCTTTTCCTCAAATGTCTCTCTATTATCTGCCTTTTGTTTTCCTCTCTTTGTTTGGATTTATAGTTGCGATTATAGCATAAATCTTGTGATCTTGTTAATTTGCTGTATTTTTCATGTTTTATTTGGTTTTTTGGGCAAAAAACATAACAATCACATGCATTGTATTGTATATGATCTCAGGATCTTGCTTGTTAATTTGCTTGTTGAGTCGATCTTAGATGCTTATAAGAAATTGAATAGCCTTCGCTTTTAAAAATATTAGATTTTATTGTTTGGAATTATTTATGCAACAGACTCTTCATATCTTTGAAAATTATCAGGTGCTCTAATGAATGCAAGTAAGACAGTCCTTCAACAATATCTATCGCAATTTTAAGCCTAATTTTCCATGAAAGTACTCGATTTGGTTTCTTTGTACCAAGTGAATCTTGTTTCTTTGTACCAAGTGAAACATGTATGTTAGGAGCAAAAATAAGGTTATACAATGTTGAGATCAATATTGCAGTTTATAACTTCAAATTCAGAATAATCGATTTTCTCCTTGCTAGAAAATAAATGGTAGTCTATGAAAAATATTTGGTAATCTAAAAGCTCTTTTTTGCATGTATTCATAGACAAGGATCTTCTTTTCATTTTCAAGACAAATAACCCAAAAGCTTTACAATGTTCGAATGAGACACCCTTTTCCAGTAAACTGATCTCGGTCTGTACTAATAAATGATGGCAAGTAAGAGCACAAACAATTTTTTACCATGAAACTGTAAAGGGATTCAGTGAATTTTGCAATAAAAAAATCATCATTATACTTTTTAGATCCCATTATGTATTGTAAGTGATTAAATATTTATATTTAATATTCTATATATGTGAGATAATAGTTTTTTAAAAAAATATTAAAAAATTAATAAGTTATTTTCCAACTTATTTTCCATGATATAACCAAACACTGAAAAGTGTTTTCCAGTTTATTTTTTATGACACTACCAAACATCGAAAAAAAATTCAACTTTCAGGAATCTACTTTTTAAAAAAACCACTTTTTAGCAAACAAACAGGGCATAAGATGAAATCTAGACTGTCATATTGATATATGTATGAATATAGTTCATGTGTGGATTGGTCATGGCAATGTATGCAATAAAAAATTATTAGTGATTTAAATACTACAATCTAAAGCCAATTCAGATGAGTTCTTTGTTTAGTTGAACTACAACAAAAAAGCATGTAAATAAAACTAAGTTTGTTGAATAATTCTATAAACATGAGATCAAGCTGAAGCTTTGAAACATAACAGCATGTTTGAATAAAATTGCATAAATAATATCAAAACTAGGTTGTTAAGAACACTTATTTGTTAAAACACTTAGAATCTAATTTAGATGAAGATTTGTTGTTGTTAAGAATTGTTGGTTATTGGGTTAGGTCTGGTCCGCCCATGATGGATGGGTCTAGTTTAAGTTATTAGAGAAGTTACTAAAGGAAGTAATCGTTTTCTCTAATCATAAATAAAGGGATATAACCCATATGGAATGACAACTTTTCATTATTGAAAGAACATAGTTCTCTCTTTCTTTTCTCTCATCTTGACTCTCTGTATTAACTTGACAAGATTTACAAAGATGTTCGTACTATGGAATATCACTTTGGTTCTAATAATTGAAGTGGCACTGAAGTAATTGATTCAGGAATAAGAAAGTGAATTCTCACAAGTAAGTTTTCCTTTCCATTCTACATTGGTATTAGAGCCATGGTTTTTAATATTGCTTTTATGCAGTATATTTATTATTACATGAATGATAGATGTAAATTTTATGTTAAAAGATTACTTTCATTGAGAATTTTGAATTTACAAAATTTTATGAAGTAATTTAGTTATGAGTTTGTCTTTTCTATAATTAATTAGAAAAGATTTTTTGCATGGTAGTTGTATAATTTTATTATCAATTCATGTGTAAATTGATGACAAAAATGGAGATTGGAACGTTTCCATTTCCATTTCCAATTGACTACAATTGCAGTAGTCAATTGGAGTCATTTGGCAGTTAATTAACTGTCATTTGATAGTTAAAAAAAAAAAAAAAAAAACCATTGGCTACATGAATTGATAATCAAAAAGGAAATTGGAATTTTCCCATTTCCATTTCTATTCCCAAATGGCTACAATTTTTTAGTCAATTGAAAACTGCCATTTGGCAGTTATTAAAAAAAAATTCCGAATAAACACATCTTTTAAAAAATGTGTTCAAGATAAAGTCAAACACATCTTTTAAAAGATGTGTACATATATTAACTGCCATTCGACAGTTAATATATATAAAGTTAAACACATCTTTTAAAAGATGTGTGGCAGTTAATATATATTAATAATTATTAATATATATTAATATTAAGAATAATATTAAGACAATTAATATTTTTTGTTAATATAAATTGTCAAATTGTGGAGTAATTTATTTATTGTTAAAATAAATTGCATAATTTCTATATTTTTTTTTTAACATATATGATGATACATGCTTTAATTAAATATTAAGTATAATATTTATGTGCTTTTGGAATATTTTGTTGTAGTGGATATGCAACAACAAATCGATCAACATTGGTATCATTTGTTGAGTTATACCTTTAATCCTATTCATAAAATTCAAGAGCACATTGATTATATGTATCATTGGATGAGTAGATTGGCTATAAGGAGTGTTTACGAATTTTACATGGAACATCAAATGTTAATCGTTCTCAATTCTCTACCCGAGTAATAGATGACGGTGCGACTATTGTTGGAATATAGGTTGAAATCCTTAAATTTCAACAATCTCATATATGAAATGCTGCTTGAGAGGGAATGTTAGTATGTCGAAAAGGGTATACGACACACTAGAAGAAGCGCAAGTCGTTTGGATGCTGCTGCTAAATTCATTCCATGGTTTGAGTAGAATGAACTTGGAGGAGATGACTTTGATGAAGTGGATGACATAATTGGAGACCCTACTTATGTGCCTAAAATATAAAATAATTCTGAAAAGTATTATTCTTAATATTGATTTTTTTTTTGGTGATTGGTTGTTTAATTGTGAATTGAATATTTTATGTAATTCAAGTTTAATTACATTATATGATAATATTTGCAACCTGATTAGTGGGAGTTGTTAGTTGAAACTAATAATTATAATTTTGCACTCTTTTAAATTTCCAATAATAATTAGACCATACAAATAGAAATTGATTAAGTGTTTAACATTTTTTTCATTTCTATTGTATATGTTAGATTATTATTTGTTTAATTTAGAATGGAGTGGCAAAATATATTAATTAAATTGTACTAGATACTAATATTTGTAATTGTTGTCAATAGCGTTTAATATGGCTGCATCTAAGAGTATTATTACTGATTTGAACCATGGAGACAAACTAAGTGAAAAGAATTATGATGTTTGGCATCATAATATTGAGCATCTCCTGAAAGAGCAAGAAATGCTGGAAACAATCACACAACTGATGGCTGAACCTGAGCAAGGAAACACTGCTCAGCACAAACTTGATATGGACGCATATCAAACTTATAAACGCAAAGATCGTGTAGCTCATATTTTGATGTTGAGTAGCATGAGAAATGATGTTATACTGCGTTTTGAGAGGCATCGTTCAGCTCAATTTGTTTAGGACGCAGTAAAGATTTAGTATGAAGGGACCTCCACTACTAGACTTCTCCAGTTAACCCTCAAATTCGATGGTTATAAGAAGCGCTAAAATCAAACGATGAGGCAGCATCTTACAATCATGTCTAACATGATCAGTGAATTAAGAGGTGTTGGGCATGAGATGACTGATGAACAACAAGTCCAAGAAGTTATCCCCTGTTTTCCAAGTAATTGGGAACATATGCATGTTAACCTTACCCACAATGACAACATTAAGACATTTGACGATGTTGCTCGTCATGTCAAGCTTTAAAAAGATCGACTTCACGCTGAAAAGCCTATTAATGAGGCTTTTATATCTGAGACAAAGATGCGTGGAGCATATGGCTCTAAATATAAAAACGGTAAGGCTAAAGGTCTCAAATATGGAAAGAGAGGAATAGAAGCAAGTACCAGTGAACATAAGCACAAGCGTGGGAAACGCAGCGGTAAGAAAGGTAAGGATATGAATTGTTTCAATTGTGGTAAACTTGGTCACTTTGCTCGTGATTGCACTAAGCCAAAGGTAATGCTTAACCATAATCATCCCTCTAACTTATATGTTAGCAGTTGTTTAATGCTTGCTGAATCAGTTCCTTTTTGGACTGTAGACTCGGGAGCAACCAAGCACATAGTAAGGGATCGAACTGTCTTTGTGGAATTTCGTCAAATTCCAAAGGGAAGTAGATACATATACATGGGGAATAATGCTTTCGCTACTGTGTTTGGGATCGGTACCTGCAAACTAGATTTGTGGGGCGGTCACATACTTTATCTTCATGATGTACTCTACACTCTAGAAGTTCGACGAAATCTTGTGTCTGTTCTTGTTTTACTCCAATTGGACTTTAATCTTGCGTTTGTTGGCTATTGTGTAAAAATACATCTGGAAAATATTTTTTATGGTTCTGGTTTTGTATTAAATGATTTTTTGGTGTTAGACACCGTTAATGTATCTATTAATTATGATGCTTCAATTTATGTTGTTCAAAATTCAACCACTATTAATGATAGTAATATCATAACTTGGCATGCTAGATTAGGACATATTGGGCAAGATCGATTACATAGATTAGTAAGAGCTGGTCTTTTAGGATCACTTACCAAAGAGGAATTGACCGTTTGTGAGCACTGCCTTGCTGGAAAAACAACTAAATTACCATTTGGCAAAACTAAAAGAGCTAGTAGTCCATTACAACTTATTCATTCAAACATTTATGGCCCAATAAATATGAGAGCAAGACATGGAGGAAATTATTTCATCATATTTATAGATGATTTTACACGGTTTGGTAATGTTTATTTGATCTCACATAAGTTTGAAGCATTGGATTGCTTCATTCGATACACCAATTTGGTGAAGAATAAACTAAGTATCAAGATCAAAGCTTTAAGAACTGATCGAGGACGTGAATATCTATCTGATTAATTTAAAAAAATTTATGATGAAAAGGGTATAGCTAGACAGCTAACTATTCCTTATACTCCACAACAAAATGGTGTAGTAGAAAGGAGGAATAGAACCCTATTTGACATGGTTAGGTCGATGTTGGCGCAAGCTGACTTGCTAATTTCCTTTTGGGGAGATGTATTGTTAACCGCTACTTACATACTTAATCGTGTGCCCTCTAAATCTATCTTATCCACCCCATATGAACTATGAAATGACATCAAACTTAATCTAGGTTATTTCCATCCATGGGGGTGTGTAGCTTATATTCACAATACTTCTCATGAATATGGGAAACTTGGTCCTAGGGGGAATAAGTGTATCTTTATACGATATTCTGAACATTCCAAAGGATTTGTATTTATTGGTGGAAAAACTAATGGAAGAGTGACAGAAATTGAATCACGTGATGTTGTATTCTTAGAAAATGTTTTTTCAAAGACAGGTCAGGTTGAAAAAGATTTTTAATTATATGAAATGGAAAATCTAGATTATGGCACAACAATCCATTCAGCAAAGGACTTAGATGAAACTTTTAATCCTCATAGAAATAGTGGGAGTGATAGTTTATCTATTCCTACTCTCATGGAGCAAGATCATGAGCAATCTTAACCTCGAAGAAGCATTTGTGAACCAATTCCTCGTCGTCGATTTGAGATTAAAGGGGAAGCGTTCATGATTGTTCCACAAGATGATGAAGAGCCTAAAACATTCAGTCATGCTTTATTTGGTCCTAAAGCAAGAGAATGGCTTAAAGCTATGGAAGAAGAAATGGAGTCGATGAAAATTAATCAGGTCTGGGACTTGGTTGATTTACCGTCAGGACGAAGATCCATTAGAAATAAATGGGTTCTTAAAATTAAACGTAAGGTGGATGGGTCAATAGAATGTTATAAGGCTCGGCTAGTAGCGAAAGGCTACACTCAAGAAGAGGGAATTGATTATGAAGATACATTCTCACCGGTTGTGACGATTACTTCAGTTCGCCTTATTTTAGCTATAATTGCACATATGGATTTAGAATTATACCAAATGGATGTTAGAACTGGGTTTCTCAATGGAGAACTAAATGAGGAGATCTATAAGGTTCAGCCTTTAGGATTCGAGACTGAAGGACAAGAGCGCAAAGTTTGCAAGCTTAAAATATATATATATGGTCTTAAGCAAGCCTCTAGACAATGAAACGTCAAGTTTTATCAAGCTATCCTTAAGGATAGTTTTACAATGATGGAAAAAGATCATTGTGTGTATTTAAAATGTTCTAACAATAGTTTTATAATACTATCCTTATATGTTGACGACATTCTAATAGCTGGAAATACCAAAGAGATGATTGATACTACTAAAAAATGGTTATTATCAAACTTTGAAATGAAAGACATGGATGAGGCCAACTATGTTCTTGGTGTGAAAATCATAAGAGATCACGTTAAAAGGCTTTTGGGTTTAACCCAAGATACTTACATCAAAAAGATGTTAGAGCGCTATCACATGCAAGATAGCAAACCAATAGACACCCCTGTTGATAAAAGTTTGAGCCTAAGTTGTGATATGTGTCTCAAGACTCTAGAAGAAAAGGAGAAAATGTCCAAAGTACCTTATGCCAGTGCTGTAAGTAGTTTGATGTATGTAATGATGTGCACACGTCTTGATATATGTTATGCCATTGGATTGGTTAGCCGATATCAATCAAACCCTGGTTAGAAACATTGGATAACAATCAAAATGATTCTACGATATCTAAAAGGAACCTCAAATTACATGTTATGTTACCAAGGAAAAAAAGATTTACGATTGATTAGTTTCTCTTATGCTGATTGGGGAGGAGATGTCGACCAATCCAAATCAACTTCAGGATGTGCTTTCTTGCTTAATGATAGTGCAATACTATGGAGGACTAAGAAACAATCCTACATAGGCTTATCTACCATGGATGCTGAATATGTAGCTTGTTCTATAGCAACACAAGATGCTGTTTGGTTAAAAAATTTATTGTATCATTTGAAAATTATCAAATCAGCATCAAACCTAATGACAATTTACTGTGATAACACTGCTGCAATAGCTGTGGCTAAAGATCCAAAATATTATGGAAAGACCATACACATCAAGATGAGATATCACTACATTAGAGAAGCAATTACTGAATAAGATGTGATCCTAAAACACATTTCTACAAATTCTATGGTTGCAGATCCACTCACAAAACCAATAGCAAGGGATGCATTTATTAGACATGTGAGATCCCTTGGTTTATGTAGAATGTAATTAGTTTTAAGGATCATATGAAAGCTTACAGTGATTGAATAATGAATAAATACCATTAGAATATCATTTTATTCATTATTTGTTTCATGGATTATATTAAGTATCGTATAGTACAATTTGTTGAAGTATATCGATAGACTTTGATTGGCTCACTCACATGAGCAATCACCTCTAGCACTTGTAAGGTGAGTAGAGATGAGACTATTTGAGTTTTAATGCTCAATAAGCGACTTGGGCGCAGTAGGAGCAATTTTAACTCAAAATGATTATTAAAAAGTCACCTTAGCTGGGACCAAGATGAGGTTCTTAAATAAAAGAATCAACATGAATGAATTCCCGCCATTCATGTGTCTATTATGATTGAAGTCGAGTATGAAATTATTCATCTGCCACTAATGAAAAATGAGCAAATGAGAATTTCTAATTTGAAGTCTATGTTTTTAGCAACAAGACTAAGACTCATATAGTGTATTTCCTCTAACAAGGAGAGTAATGACATACACTCTTTGTCTTAAGAAAAACAAAAAAAGAAAAAGGAGTAAGCTCCACTATAACATGTATTTCATACTACATGTGCTAGCGACCATTACAGGAATAAAAAATGGATCCCTGTTTCTTTATTATGTGAGTCCTAAAGATCATATCTAAGATCTCAAAATCTTACCTTTTGTGACTTTTGACTATATCATGAGGTGATGTATTAATGATCACTACTTTAGAAGTATATCCTATGGTCATGGAATGATTTGACTTAAAGGAATACTCTTAGAAAAGCGAGTTAATTCAGATTTAATGGATATGAGAGCGAAAGAAAAAGTAATTTTAGTTCTACACCTATTACTTGTATTCACCAGCCGGGATCATATCATTTGAATAGATTTGATATGATATAGAATACTTATAATTGTAAGGATGGATTGAATATGAAATTCTTGAGGGATTGAATTATATTAAGTCATGTTTAACTAAAAATGCTTGGGGTATATTAGTGCACTTTAAGGAATAATTAATTATGAGGTTGATGTCTCTTATATAGCCTGTATTAGATTTATATATTGGAGCTCCTTTCACTATGTGCTTCAGGTCGCATGGTCCGTTCGTCAAATATGAAATTCTTGTGCAAGTTTGAAGTATAATATATTAAAGAGATTCAGTCCTTCATAGGCGAGTGAGAGATGTTGGTTATTGGGTTAGACCTGGTCTGCCCATGATGGATGGGCTTGGTCCAAGTTATTAGAGAAGTTACTAAATGAAGTAACTGCCTTCTTTAATCATATATAAAAGGGACATAACTCATATAGAATGACAACTTTTCATTATTGAAATAACATAGTTCTCTCTTTCTTTTCTCCCATCTTGATTCTCTGTATTAACTTGACAAGATTTATAAAGACGTTCGTACTGTGGAATATCACTTTGGTTCTAGTAATTGAAGTAGCACTGAAGTAATTGATCCAGAAATAAGAAAGCGAATTCTCACAAGTAAGTTTTCCTTTCAATTCTACAAGGATCAATCATTTATCATAAAAGCTTTATTGCTTGTTTCTTGGTGTAAGCAAAATGATTACAATCAACCTTTAAAAATTCCAACAACACTACTTTATTTAGTTGCACTACTAAACAAAGTTCACAAACTTAAGAAAATATGACTCAAAATCCTTATACAATATAACAAAATCTAAGCTTTGGAGAAGAAGAAAAAGTAAAGAACAAAACCAAAGCATAAACAAAAGGAAAGTGAATTGAAAAGCTGAGGTGAATAATTGTAATGACCCGAGTATAACGAGCATGTATATGTGGCTTAAGCCTAAAAAAAACCCAATTAGCCTAAGGCCTTTCCCTTTTTAAAGCTTTGGTGCACTTTAATCTCAGTTTTAACTCTTCAAGTTTCCATTATTTAAGTTATAATAAAATCTTATAATCTTTAAATATAGGATTTAGGGTTCTTTGGTAAGTATGAACTCGCCGAACTAGTATAGTAGCTAAAAATAATCATAACTTTTAATATAATTGTTAGATTATACTCAAATTTCTTTAGGAGATTCTTGAGGTCATTTTCTTGAAGGGAGGTTGTTTAGTCATCTACTCCCATTTAGAAGACCTCAAATTAGGCCCAAGAGATCTTGTTTAAGCTAATTTTATTTATTTATTCTAGATTTTATGTTATCTTTCTTTTATACATTAGGATTCTAATGTGTTACCTAATAAATGTCAGTTTTCTAACCTATTTAAAAAAGTTATAAAGCTCTTTAAGAGGCTAATTTTATAAGCTATGCTTGTGGTAAAACTTATCAGCACAAAATAAACCTACTGAACATTAAAAAAATATATATTACTTCACATAAACTTTGAGCACATACTTTATGGGAAAGGACTACTTGAAGAAGATATGCATCAACGCAAGAGAAGGCAATAATGAAAAACAAGGATGAATAAAATTTAGATTGAGTAGAAATCAAGTTTTTGAAAGAGAGATTCAGAATAAATTAAGAGAAAGCTTAGATTTTCCTTTCTAGTAGCTTATTAGAATATCCAACCTTAATGAGTTTTTAGTTTTTTTTTTGTTATATAATGTTCTATAGTTAGAGATCTAATGAATTGGAATTCCTTCACCAAATGAGTTTTAGCCCATAGAATTACAAGCACAAGCCTTAAGGCATGGCCTAGTGTACATCCATCATACATGGAGCAATTAACATTGAAAAAAAAAATTATATCACAACTATTAAACCTCCCTACACAAAAGCTATTTGAATTCTAAAAAGTGGAGACTTGTTGTAATAATTTAATTTTTTAATTTTTTTAAAAAATAATAATAAAATAAATGAATGAAAAACAATTTGAGAATTGAGTTAAAATAACACAAATCAAAAGTTTGAGGACTAATAAAAATAAATCATAAATTTGAAAGTTAATGTGGTAAAAAATTAAAAAAATTAATAAGTTTGAGAATTTAATTAAACTTTGATTTAATTAATTAATACAATTAAAGACTTAATTGAAGAAATAACAGATTTTGGAGTCTATTTGGATTAAAATTGTAAGAAATTAAAGTTTAATGATCAAAATGAATAAATAATGATATTATAGGGGTTAATTGAATTTTAAAAGAATTAAAAATTAAAGAGATGATTAAATACTGAATTTTTTAATTCAGATATCAAGGAATGTTTTGTAAAGGACTTGAAATCCAGGAGTAAAATTAAAAAAAAAAAAAAACGAAAGAAAGATAATATTTCCATGAATAAGACCCAAACTGCTAAATTCAGAACCTGGGGTGGTCACTTCAGAGCAGAAAACGCCGCCGTTTCATAAAGCCACTGTTCATCACCTCCTTCCTCATCCAGGGAAGAATGATTCAGCAGGAAACTGCACCAAAGCTGTTCCAAAATCGTGGGTCACGTCTCTACCCAGTATCCCTCGCCCACACGATGCATTACCAACAGTCCTGCAAGTCCCCAGTTTTTCCTCAGGCACGGACGAACGTGCCTCCCTCCCAAGATCATTATCCTGGGAACAAACAGAGGGCATTTCTCTGGCTTTATAAAAGCTAGAGAAAGGCCACAAGACACAGATAGAACAGGAAAAAAGGAAGAAGAAGAAGAAGAAACAACACACACACAAACGAAAAGACGAAGAAAAAAGACAGCAGACACAGAAACGAAAACACAGAGAACACAGGAACGAAAACAGAGAGACTGAACTGAAGAAAGACAAACGAAAAACAAACGAAAAACAGAGACAGAAACAGAGAAGGACAGAAGGTAGCATTGGCCGGCACACCATCACCAGCTTCGTCCCCAGCGAACCAGCAGATCACTGGAATCAACCAAATAAAAAAAAAAACAGAAGAGAGATGAACACAGAGAGAGAACAGGAGGCCAGAGAAAGTGAAAACAAGAAGAAACAGAGGAGAGAGTGTTTTTAAATTAACTTTTGCTGTTGCCGGGCCTATTGGGTCTAGCCCAGCCTATATGAAAGGATTAGATCCAGCCCGACAAAAAGAGAAAACAGAAAACAACGCCGGCCCAATTTGTTTTGGGTGAAGGGTGTGTTTGGAAAAATACAAACTTGCCGTACTTTTTTTATTTTATTCCTTTTTATTTTGATATGTAATTAAACAAACGCTTATTGATATCAGAAATTCAAAAACAAAATTTGGACTCTTCTGAATTTATTTTTTGTCCCTCACGCTTCTTCTTTTTTTAATGATTTCACTATATATTTAATTTGTGAATTTTTTCATTGAAATGCAAATTTAGATGGTATTTAGTATTGTGGCTGCGAGTGTCAGGTTGCTATCACAGTTTTTTAATGGTGGGTCCCACTATTAACTGTGGTGCAACCATAGTTTACAAGATGCTGCTTCTTGTACCAGGGAAAAGGGATAAACAGCACTGTTCAGTGAACAGTGGAGCATGGCTCCACTGCAGCTGTTCATTAAAGTGAATTTTTTTTTTTTAATTTTGAAAAACCAGTGTGCTACATTTTTTGTATAAAAAGTTTAGGTTTTTGTTTTGAAAAATCAGTGTAATTAATTGGTTTCACTCGCACTATTCACGTGAACATGAACAATATTTTTTTTTGTTTGTTAAAAAAATAGTTTAAGATGAATTAAATTTATTCTTATTGTAATCTCAATTTATTCCTGATAATATTTTATCTAATTTTATTGCATGCTCAAACAATCATGAAAACTATAGTTTTTATCGAATGAATTTTGTACGTAATGAAATTGTAAATTTTTTTTTTAAATTGAGTTTTACTCGAAAAATTAGTATTTAATAACACTACATAAATTAGAAGGATATCGCATGATGATGTAGCATTTGTGGAATTTGATTGCAATTCTAATTATGTTCTTGTCGGGTCCAACCCAATTAAAAAAAATCAGTTTTTATTTTTTTTAATTGTATTTTATTCAAAAAATTAGAAGGATGTCGCTTGATAACGTTAAAAAAAATTTCAGTTTTTATTGTTGTATTCTTAAGAAACCATGAAAAATATAGTTATTGTTGGATAAATTTTGTATGTGATAACATTGCATATAGTTGAATTGAATAATAAAAAATATTTGATATCAATATTATTTATTTCATGATATAATAATAGTAGTTAAATCTATAATATATAAATTAAAAATATTTTTAAATTATTTTATAACCTCAATTTGAAAAATATTTTTTTAACCAAACACATTAAACTACTTTTTGTTCAACCTCAATTTCAACCACAGTTTTAACCAAACATATATTTTTCCAAACCAACCTCAACTAAAAGTACTTTTTATAAAATAACTTTTTTAAAACCACAACCACAACAGCAACCGCAATCCCAAACACACCCTTAATAGATGATACATACTAATAAAAAATAAAAATACATGTTTTATTTTCAATTCATTTTATTGGTTTATTCATTAGCACTAGAGTAAAGATACCATACTTTCTTCGGTTTTGAAATATTCATTAACGCTAGAGCTGGAAGTATCCATATTCGAATATTTACTAACGCCAAAGTCAAGAATATTAGGAGTAGAACTTTAAAAAAAAAACAAAACAAACCCTTAGCAATTTAAAACAAAATCAGCAATGCAATCTACCTTAGGTAAGACATTTAAAGGGTGATAATATCTTTTTTTTTTACATAATCAGACCCGTATCATAGAATTTTTGTTAACTAGTTAAGGTTTTTAGTGATCATAATATTAGGTGGTGACTTCTTAAATCATAGTTATTAAACCCAAATCGGCCCGACGGGGCGACCTAAGACCCAGTTAATCCAGTAGCTGAACTGGTCCAAATAAGACAAAAGACAAGGATGAGCAAAAACCAAACAAAACTCAGTTGACGCGTGATCCAGACAACCTGGCAAAACCCGGTTAAGATTCTCTTTTTTCAAATATGTTTTTTTTGTAATTGGCATTAATCACCGTTTTGTGGATATAACTTTTGGGAGTCGACAAGTATTATTTTTGATAGAGTAACGAGCAAGATTGATATATGAGTTTAATTATAACTCATTGTCTTTATGGGCTGCTATCTAGACTTATGTTTGGAGCAATAATATCTTTTAAAATATTTAAGAAATATTTATATATAACAAATAAGATCTTGAACCATCTTCATTTTATATTTGTAGCCTTTTATTTAGTGTAATCAATTTTTATTTTATAAAGCATAATTAATAAATATATCTTCTTCTTTTTTTAAGGTTTTTGAGTTTTTTTTTGTTCGTGGTAAATATATCTTATTTAATTTGCAGAATTGTCTTGATCTAGAACCCTGTGGTTTAAATTTGACCTAAAACCCTTCGATTGTTAGTACAGAAAATAGGTCTAATGAGATTCTTCCTATTGTTAGACACTTCTGGAAATTGTGATCAAATAAATAGGACTTGATCAGTTGAAACACTTGTTTTTCTGACAATAATTAGTAATTTCTCCTAAGCTGATGAACAATATATAACACTGTTTTTCTTCTTAATCTTCTATTAAACCAGCTGAAGT
This sequence comes from Populus tomentosa, assembly GCA_018804465.1. Classification (NCBI taxonomy): domain Eukaryota; kingdom Viridiplantae; phylum Streptophyta; class Magnoliopsida; order Malpighiales; family Salicaceae; genus Populus; species Populus tomentosa. The sequence goes on along the minus strand of JAAWWB010000976.1, from coordinate 10,339 downwards.
AAAAATACCACAAGTCTAAGATGAGCATGGAGATGAAAGCCTTTATAGCCAATATCAAGTGGAGGAGATGATGAGAAAGACAGGCAATGACACTGGCAGTGTGGCAACACCCTGGTCGAGGCTTCAAAAAACGTGGCAGGCTATGGATTAAGGACTGGTACGATGTTGCAGCTCACTAATGCAGTGATTTTGCTTCCTTCCTCTTATTTCTGCTCTGCAGATCACTGACATGCATGTTTCGAGGAAGGGCTCTCTTGAACCTTCACCATATTTGCTAGCTGATGTATTCATGCATATGAAGCTAGCAAGGGCTCTCTTGAACCTTCACCATATTTGCTGCTATAATAGTAGTAGAGTGCTAATTGAACTATCCCCAAAATTGTTCCAATTCCATTTGGTACCTGCATTATCCCACCAGAAACGTATGGATGAATCAATAAAGTGAACAGCATCTATCTCCCTTTTCTATCTGACCTTCTTGTTAAGTTTACATTGATTTCTCAAGTGTTCTACCTGGAGAAACATGCTTACATAAAGGAAAGGATCAAACTTGAGCACTCCGTAGGTAGAGAAAGAGAGACTCGTCAAGAACGTTGAGAGGGAAAGATAGAATGGCATGTATTCAACACTCTGGGTTTTGATCACCAAATTCTGGCACCACAAACACGTACAAAAACCATGAGACAGAGTGCCGGGATTGAATCTGAATTGAGATTTACATGAGGGCTTGCTATGGACTTACAATTATAAAAAGGGGTGAAGCAAACATTGAAATGAGAGAGAAGACACTTAAATATCCAACAACCATCTGACGCAAATGAGTTTCCAAGAATCTCAGGCTCACAAATACTACCATACCAAAGAACGCAAATACTGCCATGAGTAATGCTGACATCCTCAGCTGCAAGAATATTAGAAGAACACGAAGATGATCGAGCTCAAATAAAGAAAAAAAAAGAGCAATAACTTTTGCAGAAATGCCTAATTCAAGAAAAAGTTGGGAACAACTGTTACCTTCTTGGATTTATCAGCATAAATTATGAAGATGATTGCGTAGATGAACTGGAAAGCAGCCCCGATTGAATTTACAGTTGCAACCAATATAACTCCAGGCGTTACAAAAGGCATGCCATACCAGAGGCAGATCAAGCAATTCAATAGAGCGTATATGCAAGGCAATTCTGAGAACTGTTCAGTTGATTGGTTTCTGATAATTCTCCTAAATGTTGGTCTGAAAAAGACAAGGTTTTTGTAAGTAAAAACTCTCCGTTCCAACTCTTAACTCAGAGACGAGGGATTATAACTAGCTAGCTAGCTAGCTTCTTACATTGGCGACACAAATAACACAAAAGCAAAGAGGTTCCCTGAAATTAAGAAGCAGCTATTAGAATACTTGTAAATATCCTTGGATGAGTAAATGATCACACAGTGAATTCAGAAATATTTCAGTGCATATTCAGAATTTAAGAGACCCTCCACATGAGGTAGTTATTGTTCATGACAATATTATATATTTCCATCACCATTCTTGTATTTTCAGCCATTTTCTGAGTTCATCATGGAAATTAAGAAAATATTTTAGGCCATCCCTCCGCTATCTGGAACCACTATAGAGCAAAAAGCCTCAACAGATAATATCTCACAGTTCTCCTACAAAGACAAGTTTATTCTCTAATTTTTAATTATATGGTTCTAAACCATCTTTGGGCAACATCTCAACGACCATAAATGGCCACCAAGGGGAAGGAAATCACAAAAGGTTTTGGAAAGTTGACGAATCCATGTGCTTGACAAAGAACACATGAAAAGAATCATTCCGTTGGTTAATTTCTATTTTAAGACAGAAACAAAGCTACAACTTGAACCACTTATCATTAAAGTAGCACCATTATGAAACAACAGAAAAGGAAATAGATATGTTACCAGCAAGTCCAGCTGCATCACTGCAACCTGAAGACAACACAGTTGAGAACATCTGTGAATCTCTTCAAACCTCAAACTGATATAAAACTCTCCCTCTCTCCTCCTCTCCCTCTCTACCTCTCTGTACCTTTGTAGCACAAGGAGACTTGTATTTATGTTGTCTTAATCCACTGTGTTAGAATATTCTAAATCGCTCAGGAGCAGATTCATATGAAACTGCTGATGCTTTGTTCAAATACAAGACAAAAAATTGCAGAATCTTCTCTGCTAGACATGGACTTTTATTGTTCTTAGAAAGAGAACCTCATGTACATGAAATAGAAAAATATCATCTGGTGGTCCAGATAGACTGCAAGTGGGACTTATCACCTGGAAAAGATAATAAAATTAAGAGGACATGCATATTTTGGATATATTTTTGTGAGTATTTGAGATGGAATTACACGTTTTATATATATTAATTACATCACAGTAACACTGTTGTGTAATATTCACACTCTCACAACATGTTATGGATGTCACTGTTAATCCTACAGTTTTTTTTTCTTTTAAAATTTTGGTCATTTTTCTTTTCAATCAGATTCCTCCAAGTTATATTATCATGATTTTATCAATCAGGCTTACCAAAAAAAAAAAAAAAAAAAAAAAAAAAAAAAAGATTTTATCAATCAAAGTTTTTTCTTACCTTGCATGCTTTAACATACGCAAAGATCCAGAAATGTTTTGGCGATTTTGAAAAATATAACTTCTTTATTGTAATTAAAAATCAAATTAAAATAACAAAGATAAAAATAAATAAATATAAAATAAAACAACTAGATGTTTAAAAGACATGTTAAATTACTTTTTTGTCTCTGAAGTCTTAGTTTGTTTGATCCTTGAAATTCATGGACTTCAGTTCCTGCCATATTCTTTCTTTCTTTTTTCACTTTTCAATCCCTAAACATTAAGAGAGAGGAAGTAAAGTTGTTGAGAAAAGTTATAACAGAAATAAAGTTATAAGAGAAATAAAGGTCGGTTATAATTTTGATCATGAAAATGACCAATCTTAGTTTTAATAGGTTTGTTTAGGAGAGAGTAGTTTCATGAAGGTGGCTTAGATTTTTTATCTTGCTAAAAAAAAGGTAAATCAGAGCTCGATAAGGTTTTTTTATTTAGTTTAATTTTGGTATTTTTGACTAATTGGAGGGAGTTTTTGGGTTAAAATGGTTCGATAGGATCCCTAGCATTATTTTTTAAAATGTTTTCAAGTCAAAATAAGTTTAAATTTTGGCCATCGAAAGTGATTAAAATTTTCATTTACCTTTTTTTTAAAACAAAAAAAACTAGGTACACATTTGCTTGAAAGGTTGTCCGTCTTTCTTTTTTTAAAAAAAAAAGGTGTAATCATGTATGAGCCTGGCCTCCTAAGTTAGTGCATGCATGAGCTTTTTATTTTGGTTTAAGTGCAAGAAAAAAAAAAACCAAGAATTATAAGCAGGGAAAGAAAAATCTACGAAAAAAAGAGAGTTCAGATGAGGAAAAGTCTGTTATTTTATCAAATCATCAAAACTATATCATAAAAAAAAAAAAAAAAACTTATAAATAATATAACCTTAAAACATCTAATTGGGCTAACTCATCAATTAAAATTTTCTAAAATAAATAACCCAAATACTTAAACAAAAATAATGAAATAGGTCTAAGCCCAATCTCTCAACCAAAAAGTGATGGGCCAGGTCATCCTTCATCATCTTTACCCATATACTCATGTAATTTACAATTTGGGTCTAGTGTCCCAACCATCTCTCTTGGGATTGGAGAAACTCAACCCTGACAAGTGTAGCTCTAAATGGCTTTAATAGTACTTTTAAATATCTGAATCAATTTGTTGCAATGTATCTGTAATGATCCAAGTGCAATTTGAATGAGGTCGGCTCACCCAATAAACTAGAAACCATTAAACTTCACCTTCCCTGATAAAAAACAACTTGTTCATCCAGAATAGCATCAATATTATCTTTTTGTGATAATATCATGGTGAAAATGGTAGAGGTTTTAATAGGATCATCAGGAGTAGGATTAAGTGGCATCTCAAATAGATCATTTGGAATAGGATGAGATTTCTTATATGCAACTAGACTCTCAATGTTAAATGTAAAGCTAATTCCAAAATCAAGTGGTAAATAAAAAACATAAGCATTTAGACCAACCCATTGTTGTACTTTAAATGACCTAACACTATATGCCTACATTTTTTTATTAGTTCCCGAAGGATAGCATTCAGGTCTAATACCTATCATACTATAGTCTCTAACATTAAATTCATTATATCATTTATATAAATCAGCTTGAAGTTTATATTGCACATTACTTGAATGAATCTGCTTAGTGATCTCAACATGCAAATGACTCAGCTGACTCAGGCACCCTAAGATAAGGAGACATGGGAAATAGGTCTAAAGGCTTTCTAGGCTTATAACCATGTATAACTTCAAAGGAACTCATGCCTATCGACTTATTGATAGAGCTATTGTAGGCAAGTTGGGTCGTATGAAAAACTAAATCTCAATTCGTATTATGATCATGCACTAGACATCTCAAAAGATTGTTTAAACTCATATTAACCACTTCAGTTTGCTCATGAGTTTGAGGGTGGTAGGCACTAGAAAATTTCAACTTAATCTCCACCATATGCCAAAGGGTTTTCCATGGATAACTCATAAATCTAACATCTCTATTTGATACTATAGTTTAGGGAAGACCATATAACTTGACAATCTTGTCAAAATATAGTTTCGCAACTCTAGAAGCATCTATGGTCTTAGTGTAAAGGATAAAATGGGTCATCTTAGAGAAATTCTCAAGTCGTACGTGAAAGCTCAAGCATAAAATCTATACTTACATCTTGTCAAAGGCAAATGAGAATAGGGAAAAGGGTTTAAAGGCCAATGTTTTTTTTTCTATGCTTAGGTAGTTGATATGCTTGGCATTAACCTGCCAACTTAGCTACATATATTTTTAAGCTAGGCCAAAGAAAATGACCTCTCACCCCTTCAATGGTTTTATTTCTTCCAAAGTGTATTGAAAGACCTCTAAAACGAATCCCCCACACCAAAAAAATCAAGTTCTGATGTCTTCAGGTTATAAAGTTTATTATCCCAAAACAAATATCTTTTCTAAAGATAATAACCATCTACAACATGATTACTCTTATATATCGATGTCATACATATTTCTTCAACTTTTGGTAAGATTGATACTCCTCTTTAAGTCTCTTAAATCTAGTAACTTCAACACTTATAATGGATAACAATGTTACCCAACAACTCAAGGCATCTGCCGCTTTATTTTCCATTCCAAGTTTATGTTTTAATACAAATGAATAGGCTTGCAAATACTCAACTCAATAACCATTCCTATAGTTGAGCTTCTTTTGGGAGTTGAGATAACGAATAGTCTCATGGTCGGAGTAAAGAACAAGCTCATATGGTAGCAAATAATGGTGCCAGTAGCGTAAGGCCTGAACTACCGTATAAAATTCTTTGTCATAGGTTGAGTACTTTTGTTTGGCCTCATTAAATTTCTAACTAAAATAAGCTACAAAATGATGTTTCTAACTAAGTATTCTATATATACCAACTCCCAATGCATCATATTCTATTTCAAACACCTTAGTAAAGTCGGGAAGTCATATTACTAGGGCCTCTATCATCCTCTTCTTAACCTCCTCAAATGATTTATTAACTCTTTTACTCTATTAAAACTCACATTGTTTAAAATAATCTATGATAAGAGATATAATGGTGATAAATCTCTTAATGAAATGTTGATAGAAAGTCATAAAACTAAGAAAACTATAAAACCTCATGAATATTTTTAGGCCTGAACCAATCTACAATCGCTTGGATTTTTTAGGGATTAGTAGAGATTCCCTTACATGACACTATAAACCCTAAAAAAACCACTCAATCCATGAAGAAAAAACACTTTTTAACATTGGTAAACAAACTTTCTTTTCTTAAAGTGGTACAAACTTAAATAAGGTGATATAAATGCTCTTCTTTGGTTTAGCTATAAATAAGGATGTTACCAAAATACACCACCAAGAATTTTCCCATAAAAGGCTTAAGCTCCTGTGTCATTACCATCATAAAATTACTTTGTGGATTAGAAAGGTCAAAAGGCAGGACTAGCCACTTATATAATTCTTTCTTAGTCTTAAAAGCAGTTTTTCATTCTTCTCCCAAACAAATTCTAATATGAAGATACCCATTCTTGTAATCAATCTTAAAGGTAAAATTATGCTTTTGACATCATATCTAACATGTCATCCGATCAAGGAATGAGAAAACAATACTTCATAGTAATCTTGTTGATGACTCAACTTTCCACATATATTTTTCATGATCCATCTTTCTTAAGTGTTAAAAAGGAAAGTATTGTACAAGGGTTGAAACTCTCTCATGTAAATCCTTTTTATAACAGTTCATTTACTTGTTTTTGCAATTCAACATGTTCACTAAGGTTCACCCTATAGCAAGGCAATAATACGACACCATGAACAAAATCTATGACGTGTTAAATATCATACAACCTCATTAGTTAATTTAGAAAGAAAAACATCTAAAAATTTTCTTAACACTTCCCTTATCTCTTCAGGTGGTTCATCTAAAACATTTTCTACAACCTCATTGGATGTTAAGGTAAACACAACAAACTCTTCACGAATCTTTTTTTTTTTTTCAAACTTTTTATGACTTATTATGTTAAGCCTATTTTCTTTCACCTTTTTCTTCTTTTTGCTACTATTATTAGGTCTTGGTGGTAATTCAATGAGTTAAGTCTTTTTACAATGAAAAATGAATGAAAAAGAATTTGAGCATCCAAAGATGGTAACATCTAAGTCAAATAGCCAAGGCTTCCCTAAAATAATGTGTCCTATATCCATGGAAATTACATCACACCAAATTTTATCATGATTGACATGAATAAAAGATTGATGTCTTCTCCCGAGTGTAGGAGTGTTGAAGTAATAAATAACCTAGCAAAACCGGGGTTGAACCACAGAGAGATTAATATAATAATAATAAGTTAAAGAGGACTTTGAGATGTAAAATTAATGTGAGGATTCAACAATGATAAATACAAATGTCAAGGTTAGAGGATCCACTAATAGTATTAGAAATAAGTATAGTATAAACTCTTTTTATTAATCAATTGGAAACCACACACAAAGGAGGTTCCAATCGAATGATTTATCCTTAATAGTGCATTATAAATTTTAAACATGATCATATTAATTATCTTATTTAAGTAACACCAAACTTTTAAATATTGTCAGGAATTCATGATGCTAACTTATGTTAACAACAAATCAAGTTCCTTTCATAGCACAGGTGTAGGTTATACCATACGATTGGCTATGAAAGTGCCAAGCATTTGTTGTACCAAGTGTTATATAACACAAATCTAGATTAACCATTTAAAAAGCAAGGTATTAAGAATTAGTAAGATAAAAAGATAAGACATGTTAATGACAAACTTTCTTGGATATAAACATTGAAGCCCATGTTGAGTTTATATTATACCTATTTTAACACCATTAGTGAAACCTTTTCACCTTAACATAATAAACTTAGCTAAACATTATGAAGAAGATAAACATAAATAAACAAAAGGAGAACATGATTATATAAGTATAGTAAAGGAAATGAAATGCATAAACAAGATATTAATGAAAATATAACATGGAATAAAACTTGAACATTACAAAACACAAATAAAAAAAAAAAAGAGCATGATCTTGATCTGAAAACTAAGATGCCTAAATGCATGGAAAATGCCTCCTTTTATAGGCAAAAATTAGAAACTATTGATTTATTGATTAATTGTTGAGTGGGTGGCCACATCTTGACTTAGTGACAATTTTTATCTTTTTGTCTGAACAAAACGTCATTGCTAACATCAGAATTTGAACAAACTTGATTCATGAAAGTTCCAAGAAATTGTCTCAACTTTCCAACAAAAAAAAAATTGAGGTCATTTGAATTTCTAAAACTCAAGATATGGGTTGAACACTGAACAGTGTCTAGGTTGCAGGACATATTCGGACTTCTCCGTTATTGCTAAGATTTGGACTTCCAAACAACAGAATTGAATCTTGCATTCCATGAATATTTTAGACCTATGTCTTAGCTTTCTAGCCATAGAAACCAAATTAAAATCCAAGATCTAAAGTTCCAGACATGACCCAATGACTGAATAGTATTCTAGTTTAAATTGAACCAACATCTCTTTTCTAAGCTTCACCCTCTCTTTGTCTTCTCATTTTCAGTAGTTAAACTCATCAATCAATCCTTTGATTTATGTGATATGCATGCATTTAAGATGAACATTTACCATAAATTAAAAGTATCTTATAGTATCAGACTTGTTATTATAAAACATGCTTTAGTTAAGGAGTTCTTGATACTTCAAATGCAAAATGATGATATATAACCTTGATAAAAATATAATTTTAAGTACTAATCAATGATAGTTCAAAATCTTTATAAGAAAAAGACATCTCTCTTTGATTTTTATAGACATATTGTTAACCAAGGACACACTATATAGCTTAGGATGTGGGAATACCTTTAAGCCTAAGCGGGATATGCTACCAAAGGAAAAGACATCTCTCTTTAATTGCAATTTTTCCAATGAAATCAGACCAATCAATCTTTTTCTTTTTCTTTTTTTTTTGAAGACTTTCTCTCATTTCTCATGCTTAGGGAGTAAAATCTAAAAAAGATAAAGTTTTGAAATAAAGTGTTTAATTTCTAGACTAAAAGACCAAAAAAGATTTTTGAAAAAATCCTAAGGTAAAATCAAGCAAAAAGGCGTTAACACCATTATTTTCTTAAAGGGTTTCCATGTTTTCTTTGCTTTAATTTTAATCCCCTTATTTTCAATCTTTTTCAAACAATAATATTGAATTATTTTTTGTGAAATCAAGCACCAATCTAATGTTGGGATTTTTTTATGATTTAGATAACTACATGAAAAATTAATTAAAACAAATAATCAACACAACATTATTGGAAAAAATCAAAAATAAAAAATTTAATGATCGAAAGTAAAAAAAAAAAAAAGGACAAGAGTTGACATAATATTTGAAAAAAAATACAAAAGGGCTACCATTTTATTTTTTCAATTCTGGTCCCCTCATTTTCCATCTCTTACACACAATAAAATCAAACTTTTTTTCATGAAATTGAGCACCAATTACTTGGCCTTTTTTAAAGACCTTAAAAACCATAAAAGAAAAAAAGGTAATCAAAACAAAATATCAACCTAAAGTAATTGGTGCTAACATGATGACTAAACAAAAATATTATTTCAATTCACAATGTTATGTGGGTGGAGAAATAGTGTTTTCCCCATGTTTTTTGTATTTAACTAAATTATTAGCCTACGCTACACTAAGAGTTAGATTTAATATTTCTTTTAAGGTAAAAAAAATTGTTGAGATATGCTAACATGTTTTCTAGTAAAAAAAAAAAAAACATATTAATCATGAACTCAAAATTTGATGCATATTGGACATTACTTTAAAAAAATATTGAGTTGGTGACATATTACACATATATTATTTTATTTTAAACATTGAAACGTGAACATATTAGATCGTCCAAGTAGGTTAATCTATCGAACCCATGACTTAAGTAATAAGACCATAATAACCTCATAAAAACAAATTGAAATAAATTATGAAATTCAATCACAAATTAACCTAAAGTTGAAGGATGAAATTAAAAAAAAAAAAAAAGTATTCAGTTAATAAATGATAAAAAAAAATAACTTGAATCAACCCAGGTGAACCTACTAAACTCGTGTCTTGTGTCATGAGATTTGAATAACCCCATAAAAAGCAAATAAAAGAAATTGTGTTACTTAATTTCCAGCCAACTCAATGTTAAAGGATAAATTAAAAAAAAAAAGAGTAAAAAAATGTTCTCACCCAACTCAGGTTAATATGTCAAACTTATGACTTAAATCATGAGATTGAGATATCTCAATATAAAGAAAATAGAAAAAACTATAAAATTTAACTTTATTGAATTTAATATTGGAGATTGAAATAAAAAAAAAAAACTAAATCTATAAAACCATGATAATTCTATATAAAAAAATTTTATAAAGATCAAAGATTTGAAAGATAAAATAAAAAAAAAATTAGGTTATTGGATGGTAAAAAAAAAAAAAAAGCAAGAAAGAAAAAAGTAAAACACTTATCCAATGAATGGTAAGTGTTACTAGAACGATTTAGCCAAACCTCTAAAGTTTTGTTAAATTAAATAAATGTGATAGTACTGTAGCCGAAATTTCTTACCAGACAAATCATTGTTAAATAAATGTTGTGTTCAAATTGTAGATCCACTAGCAGCCAAGGATC
>JAAWWB010000979.1:0-25319 GCA_018804465.1 Populus tomentosa | reverse complement strand
TATAAGGAACAACTGAGACTGAACCAGGCTGCAACACATGCACTCATGGCAAGGCTTGAAGCACAGAAGGCAATCTGTGATGCTTCAGAGAAAGAACTCCACAAGAAATACAAACAAAGAGACGAGCTTGAGAAACAAATTAGGCCTGAATGGGAACAGGGAAGGAAGAGATCAAGAATGGATGATACCTTACCTGAAGATGCAGACAGTAAAACTGTACTTTACTTACCAGGAATAAGGACAAGGACACCTTCACACAAGGAGCTCAGAGAGTTTCTAGAGGAGCAGAAAGCAACTGAAGCTGGCTTGCCTGCAAACGAAGATGCAAAACAAGACGAAATTGAAGAGGAACTCAAACAACCTGAAATGACTATCATGACAGAAGAGCACGATAAATCAATCATTGCACTGGAAAATGAAATTCCAATTGAGTATAAGCTTCAGGCACTGAAAACAGGAGAAGGAAAGAGAAAAAAAATTCAATTCCCAGTTATCCAAGACCAAGAAATAGAGGAGGATGAAGAGAGCAGAAAGCAACGCGGAAAGGGAAATGTAGAGAGGTGGCTGCAATTTCTGTTAGAGAATTCTGGAGAAGAGATTGAACGACAAAACTCAAACGGCTGTGAAACAAACACATCTGATGATATTATTACAAAGCTTAACCAAAAGTTCCCACAGGAGGAGGCCAGGAGCTCAACACGTGTTCAAGGAAATGATAAAGGAAAAAGGGTAGAAGAGATTATTGAGATAGAACCAGGTCGTGTTGGTGAAGCAATTGCAAGTAGCAACAGTTATGAAGGGAAGGAAATAGAGAGCCAAAAAGAAAGAGTGCTTACAAGGTCTGAGAGTGCCAGGACATTGCGGCGTATCCCATCCTCTACATCTTTGATCTTGGGTATGAGAAAGGGAGTGGAATGCATCAGGAAAAGGCCCGTGGTAACTAGTGATGATGACGAGATAGTGATCGGGCTGCAGGGAACAGCTTCATCAAGTCATCAACCATCAAAGAGTATCAAGAAAGCAGTGAAAATTTGAGAGTGGAACCCCTTGTTCAATGCATTTGTATTGTACCTTTAAATATTTTTCCTTCTTTTCTCCTTCAAAATTATAGAGTGCAGCAATGGCTGCATCAGTATTGTACCTTGATATATTTTTTCTTCTCTTCTACTTCTTCAAAATTATAGAGTGCAGCGATGGCTACATCAGCTGAATAACTCTGTGAAAACATGTATTGTATATCATAAATCGTCTTTGATTTGTGTATGAGATTGGTTGTGAGAGGTGATAACAGCCTGTTGTTAAGCAAATAAATGTGATCCAGCTTTCTTCATTTTTCCTTTAACAATATAATCTCTAATTAATTGCCTTGATTCAAGACACAGAAATAAAGATCCTCATTTGCGAATAATTCTGTGAAAATAAGGTTCGCTTGCACGCATATTGCTGGGTGTAGACTAAATAAAAATGGATCCATATAAGAAATCCTAGCTTAAGGGAATGACTTAGAAGCAGCTTCCTCGATCCTCAACAAAAAAGCAAAGATTTACTGAAAAAACATGCAGACTCAGCACCCACATAGTGTGATGCTTTCAAGTGAAACTAAGAAATTCTAGATTGGAATGCAACAAAACTTACGGGAAACATAGGACTTAGAATTATCAAAATTATATGGCATACATGCCATTTTCATTTAATAAAATATTTACACTGCAAGTAAGCTCTTTTGTAGATCTGACACAAAAGTTACATACATCATAAGTAGATAAATGAGATCATACTTCACATACATGATAAAATAACTGTTTGAAATCACCAGAGAAGGATGCAGGAAACTCAGGTTTCCATCTAGCCGTCAAACCCCATCGATGATGATTTGTACAGTCATGTTTCATGCTTGTGTGTGCCAATTATCAAGGTCTAGATATCTTTGCACAAATACACTTTACAAGGTCTAGATATCTTTGCACAAATACACTTTAGTTGTACAGGTCTCAGTAATGTACCATAGCCCGATTATAAGCCATCCTGCATGACATTGAGGTTGCCTATCCAGAATCTAACTGCAATTTAACTGTATATTCAAATTTCATGAAGCTTCATCCCTACAAGATACATGCCAATCCATGAAATGGCTTAACTACTCTACTTAAACATTTTAAAAAAATACTTGTACCTGATTAATGAGTTATTAAAAGTCTAATTGGGCCCGTGATAGCGATAACAATAACAAGTAGATCTATGAAACGGTCCATCCTAAGCGTGTCTTGGATATTTTCATTGGAATGGCCTGGGAATGTTAAAAACAAGTTTTAGAAATAAACTAATAAAAATTATTTTTTTTTTTATCATTTTCCATAAATGTTATCAATTGATGATGTTTCAAAATACAAGGTGTATTAAGAATAAGGTTTATATGGTTGAATAATAGGTTAATCACTTAGTTTTTGTAATTTGATCAATTCTCTTTAGCTAAGTTGGGTGGTAGCTTCATGTGGAAAGCCAAATATCTTATAAAAAATTTTATTTGATAAATATAAGGACTCTTAAATGTTTAAGTAGAATGATATCCAGGAAAGTATTTTTCCTCTAAACTCACTAAGGTCTTTCAGGGGTCGCTTGCACCATCGCAATACCTCGTGCAAATTTAAAACTCTAACATATCCCCCTAACAATCACATGATAAACATCAGTTACTGATCACACTATTCCACATTATACTCTATGGGATTTATTGAGCCTAGTAAATAGAAGATTGAGAGATGGTTGGTATTTGAACAACCTAGGAAAATGTCTATAGCCCTTATTAGGTGCGGGGATCTTTTCTCTCCAAATGAATTTGGAATACTCAAATCCCTATGAACTACATTTCTATAAAAATAAGCTTAGAAAACTATGATGGTCTTGTTAACCCAAAGAGGCATGTGAAAAATATGTGAGGTAGCTTTGAACTAGTCATCCATGAAAATAGTAAATGGTAGAAATGACTCCTCAAACTCCACATTATCCATATGCCTAAATTCTTTTATTTATAGAACTAGGAATGGGAAGAGGAATAAAAAATGGCAGTTCTTCTCTTATCCTTAACTGAAACAGGAAAGGAAAGTCCTTTATGTAATGTGTAAAATCCTCCCTACGACCTTCTAAAGGTCTGTGCATGTCTAGTATAATAATTTTGAGTCAAACTATATTAGAGGATTTAATGATCTCTGCACAAAACTAGTGATACATCTCAATAACAATATACTTGTATAAAAAGCACCACGAAGCTATTTAGTATTACCCAACTAGAAGGCAGGTTCATATAAGCATACTTGATGGGGTTTAATGAGAAGCTACCTAAGGTGTAAAAATTGTTTGAGCTAATAGTCTCAGTAGCCTTGATATATGGGATAAAAGAGCATGCTTTATGGAGAAAGCTTTATGTCTTACCAGAAAAAATCTTGCTCAAAGTAAAGCAAGATATGAAAAATTATATACATGTGAAAGAGATAAGTGTGTTATGGTATAGGCTTTCCTGTTTTTACAAAGATAACCAACATGAAAAACTTTCCAAGCAAAATCATTCTACAAGTAAAGAAAAAAGCTCAAGGAAAAACCAGGAGGGACTAGCCCATGGATGCTTGGTGTATCATAAAGGTTTACTACATCTTTGAATCAAAATAGGATGAGTCATTTAAAATTATCAAGATAAACAACTACCACCTCCCAAGATATGAAAGGAAAAAATATCCCTTATGATTGGCACTTAGATCACCTTAAGATGCATTATCCTTAATATGAATGTAAGTTTATTTCTGAAATAAAAATATTATACCTATAACATACACTTTCTATTTATCGTTCTCCAATGCAATCTTGGACTGACATGACTTTCCAGTGGGGTTCCCAGGCCTCATACTATCTCTAGGGATTGATTTCAAATCTTCTAGTCTCTAGTGCAATCTTGAACTGACACAACACTTTAGTAGGGCTCCCAAGCCTCACGCTATCTTCAGGAATTGATCTTAAATCTCTCACACTCTAGTGCAGTCTTAGATTAGTACAACTCTTCTATAGAGCTTATGGGCCTCACGTTATCTCTTGATATAATCTATAATCTCTCATTATCCAATATGATCTTGGATAGGTACAGGGCTTCTAGGCCTCATGTTATCATAGGGAACAACCCTCTATGGGTTTCTATTTGCCTTTTAGAAATTTTTCTAAAAATAGATTACTTCATTGGTTTCTCTTAACCTTTTAAAGTTTTTTAAGTATGAGTTTCTTTATAGGTTTCCCTTAACCTCTTAAAAATTTTTCCAAGTATAGATTCCCTCAACCTTTTAGATGCCCTTACATACAGTTTTTATGGTAAATTTTCCAAGGGTTTCACCCTGATTCTCATACTAAGAAAAATCAACAAACACATCATGATAACCGAGTATCTTTTATATAATTCTTTATGTATATATATTATAAAAACTTGGGGAGCTGCTGATGGATTAACATTTATCAATTGTTTCTAAATAAAATTGTTAAGCTTGAGCCTAAATCTAATAGGTCCAAAACCCATTAAGGCCCAAAAAACATGGGCCTAGGCAACATGCTTGGGCTTAATCATCCATGGGTTTAGCCTCCAGATTAAGACCACGGGATAAGGCCAACACCTAACCTGGAAAAAAGCAAGCCCATGCCCAACAAAAATCTTGTTGGGTGTGGAGCTTAATGCCCCGGGTACTAGGTGTGCTGTTCAGGACCCTAGGCACTAGGCGCATGCCTGGATGGGGTGCTAGGTGTGCAACCCAGTTCTCCTAACACTAGGTGTTAGCCCCACGCATTTTGGGTCAGGCTTTATACCCATGGCCAACGTTCGTGGTTCCAAACAGCATGTCTAGGCCTATTTTTGGCCCCTAACGGACTCAAGACAAGTGTTTAAACACAACTTTATGAACCTGATTTTTTGAGGCCCCACATGAGTCCCTTTGATTTTTTATACCGAACTAATACATTTTAGATTCTACTTTACCTACACCCTTAGGTATATAAAAAATCTATAATAATCTACCACCTCTCCATCTTATTAATGTTTATGTAAGAGATACTCATTACTCATTAATGAATATGTAAGTGATATATGTTTCTCATTAATATTATTAGAAAAAAATTATTGTTCAACTCTTTCACTCAAACAGAAGAATAAGATTTATAGGCTATAAATACTTCATGAATCACACATATAAATGATTCTTTACATGTTTTCATATATATTTTTAGAGCATCTCTCTCTAAAATATCATTATATTTTTTTCTCTATAAATATGTATACTTAAATATTTAAGAATCTCTATACCTATCAAAATAAATCTTTTACAAGTACTTGACTTTTCATATCAAGCCATTACGCATCTTGGCTTCCCAGTCAAGTTACAACTCACCTTAGCTAAAAAAAATATATATATATAATAATGCAAGAACTAAATAATTAATATATTATCTAACCATAATGGCCTTATTTCAATGAACCTCGAATTTTAAAACATTACCAACCATATATTTGTTGTTCCAGTTCCATTACTTGGGGGTTGTCAATGAGAGACCAATTTTCATTACAATTCCTTGTAATTTTATTATTTATTTCTCTGATTGGATACTTGTGCTCCAGTCTTAATTTAGAGTTTTTTTTTCTTAATTAATGTCTAAAGCATTCTGTTTGGGCTTAAATGAGACCAAATCTCTTTGTCATTCGAGTTTAAAACAATCAAGTACGACTTTCACGCTTGGACTAGTATATTTGTAATAAACTATTTTTCTTGTAGTTGTTCTTAATATTCAAATTCCAGATAAAAGATGAAGATCGAAGCAGCTCATTTAACAATTTAAACCTCTAAAAATTTCTTTTAACGAAGCTAACTACAAATTTTGGTATAAAAATATTTTTCTTTTAGGAGCGTCAAGATATTTTATTACCAATAACTTTCACAGGCAGAAACTTTATGATAACTTTTTTTCATATATAAAAAAAACTAGTAGCGTAGGAAGTATTTTAGTCATCTCTTCGCTAGAACATCTTGAATTAAGGAATATGGGTATCGAGATTTTCTTTTAAAATACAAGATTATATATATAAACATGGACATACATTGGATGATTTTAATATATATATATATATATATATATATATATATATATATATATATATATATTGATTTCAAAGTTTAAATTAAAAAAATCAAGGCATACCTATTTCTCCAGGCTTGAGGTTCCAATGCGGCCATAATTGTAATGAAATTGAGATGCAGGTGTTATGTAAATGCAGGACATTGGTGATTCAATTTTAATTATTTTTAATTTTCTGGTGGACAAAACCTTGAACCATTAAAAATAGCAATGCTTGTAAATTAAGGCTTGATATTACCAGCAAAATCCTAAATGTATGAGTGCTAGAAGCAGCCAAGCATAAAACCAAGTAGCTGTGGTCATATATAGTCAAACTAATAAGTTGCATTGCTGAACATTGATTTTCTCCGCCTGGGAGAAGTTTTACCTTTGCCTCTCACCAGCTTAGTCTTCAAGTCCACAGGAGTTTGTATCCCACTCCCTACATCTCCTTCTCCTGCGTTTTTCCCTTCAATCTTCTCAACAACACTAACATTATTACTGCTTCTCAATGAATTAGGCATAATCCCTAACTTCTTCCACCTAAAAAACCCTTTCTTTTTCTCCAACATCCTTTCCATCTGCATTTGCATCACATAGCATTGGCTTTCTAGCCTCAACACATCTTCTCTCAGCTTCCTTATCTCCATTTGTTGATCACTCGTTTCGCGTTTCGAAAGCAACCTAGCCGGAGCCTCAAACCCTAAGCTGGGGCTTCTAGCTCCACTGAACGACCCACTCCAGTCTATTTGTCGATTGAGCTTGGTTTGCTCAGAGTAGAGGACTTGGATCACTGCACGAACAGGCAATCGTTCGTTTTGGGCAGCATGGAGTGATGCCTCCTGAGAGAGCTTTCGGCTATCAATCAACCTAAAAAGAGCCTTTCTTTCTTGCTTTGACAGTCCAGGGTGTGCCTGATCAGAAGAGAGCAATATTAGTTCATCGTCTTCAAAAACACTAAAGCAATATTTCATGAGCCACAGAACATTGAAGATCCAAGGAAAAACTATTCTAAGGTTATTGGTCTAGACTCAATATTTGTCTCTGTGTATGCGATAATTAATTCATCATTTATAACAGTGAATCGAGGGGTTACTGTGTATGATTGCTGCTGTTCATATTGATCTCGTGATGCTTAAAGAAAGGTGCCATATTGGCAATACGAAACAAAACCCTACATAATTCAACACTGACACTACCTTTTCACGTGCTGCAGACCACATCGGAGAAAGGCCAGTGTCAGGTAAAATCTGGACTACTAAGTGAAGGGAAGTGATAATGTCAAGTGGCTCCTACCCTGCAGCCACCCCACCCCACCACCTAATTATTCTGATGAAGCCCCACACAAAAGCAACCACATTTAAGGCCACTAGATCGATCGGTACTCATATGAACTTTTTGTTTTCTAATTGTTCTGATTTAAGTTTACTATTTTCAACCATTTCTCTATTTACTACATTTTTACACTCGTTTGCATGTAATAAACTAAACATTTTAACCTTTGAATTAACGCTTCCAATGTACATTCATATCACAATTAATCATTCTAAATACCTTGACCTTAAAATTCATACTGCGAAGATTTTTTTGTTTTTAAGTAAATTGTAGAAGTACTAGGCGGAGACAGGAGAGGTTGGCAGGGGCCGGGCTCATGAAAAAAAAAACAAAAACCTCGTTAATAGCGTGTCTCCTATAAAAAAAAACAAAAAAATCTTAAGTTTTAGGTACAAAACTCGTAAAATTTAAGTTTTGACCACCCTAAAAAGAAATTATACTAGTGTTACCTTTTTTTTTTATCCAACCAGTACTGACCTCGCTAAGAGTACAAGCAGAGTGCACATTTGCGTTAATTGGAGAAAAAAAATGAAAATTTCAGTCAATATTATTTACTACTTTTGACTACTTACTTTGAGATAAGTATCAACGGCACGGTATAGACCATCATCTGTGGCACGGGCATGACCTGGGAGAGCACCAGCAAGAGCAATGAACTCTGATAAATTCAAATTGGCATCCACAGCAGCTTCTGCTAGGTAAGAATCAACAAGCTTAGCTACCTTAATTAAGGCAGTACCACTCCTAGCAACCTCATCCAAATTAACAAAACTCGTCACCAAACGAATTATTAGCTCAACATCTAGCAATGTCCCGCAAGTGTGACTAAACGATGGTATCATAATCTCTTTCAATGAAGCTTGGTCGAGTTGCCATGAAATCCTCTTTTCAAGCTCAGCTCTATATGCAGGCTCCACACTGACCATGTTTGCAATCCGGAGAAGGCGTAGGAGGAAGCTACATGGGATGGAATCCTTCTCCGGAGGCAGGATTCCCACTAGGGTTTCGACGAAAAATCTCTTTTTCATCCACAAAGCCGTGACACTCTCCGGGGATTCTTCAAAGTTCGCAAGCCCCTTGTTACTAGAAAGGTGGTCACCAGAGAGGTCTGGTAGCCACTTTGATGCATAATGAGCTATGATTGCACCGATGAAGTCTGGACGGACACCCTTAGCCTTAATTCCGGCTAGGGTCTTAGCAAAGTAGTCCATATCAAGGATGCATGCGTCGTCGAACCAGCATTCGGCAGCGAATTGGGATGTTTTTAATCCTGAGGAAAGAACTGAATCTGGAAAAGAGGCCGCCTTCATTTTGGTGGAAGAGTAGCGAAGCAATTTTGAGAAAGGCTACTTAATATTGTTCGTAGGTGGCTCTTTCATTTATATAAGAGGGATTCATGTTACAGAATTTCCTGTGCCTGGTTGGGAAGATGCTCTTCAGCTTTTGTTGTACGAGAGGATAAATGTACGTAGGGATGGATGGTATGTATCATAAGAGATCTTTGAGTGAATGGGAGAAGAAGCAGAAAGGATAAAAGAAGAGTAGGAACAGAGAGGAGAGGACAAATTCTCTTCAATGCTAATATTCCTTCCTATGACACGTCGTGGCTTATTCTTTTCCCAGGAGAAGAACATAATTAATTTTAACCAGCCCTGTACCCATTTTCAATACTTATATTTATTCAATTTCATGATAATTAAAATAAATATGTGCATGGTTTTAGTTTTTAAGACAAAAAAATATGTATTCTACTTCTTATTTTAACGAAAATATGTTTTTTTTTTCTTGGGAACTTTATTCTTTCAATAAGAACTTAGGAGAACTAAAATAAATATTTATAAGAATCTTAATAATTTAAATTAAGGAGAAAAATGTACTTCTTTTTTATTTGATGAAAATATGTCTTTTCCATTAAAAATATTAGTTAAAATGCAATATGCAATGCAAGTATCCGTGATGCTTTTGTGCTGTAAACAGCAAGAGGACATCACTTTACACCTGGAAAACGAAGCAACACGAAGCATCATGAGGGAGGAAGCAGTCAAATAATGGGATGGATCTTATAGGGATCACGAGAACGCATTAATTTCAGCTAATTTGATTAGCAATATTGAAACTTCAAGGACATTACAATAAAATATCAAAACTAATGGGTTTTTAAATGGGTAAATTGGGCCCTAACACATAAAATACTATTAAATTGTAAAATAACAATGGATAAAAATGTTTTGATAAAATAATATAGTTTAAAGTTGTCGTGATTCAGAACCACGATATTAATTGGCAGAATATTATAATAAACATTTAAAAAAATAGTTAGACAATAGCCAAAGTTTGTGTTTTGAGCCTAGAAAAGTATATAGAATTATAATTCTTATTTTATTTGAAATTTAATTTATTTTATGATTTTAGAGAGTTAAAAATTTTATAATTTAACAAAATTTGGATAAAGTTTCCCCATATAAGAAGAACACCCAAAATTTTATCTTGCTTAAAAAACCTGTAAAAATACACGATAACCCCAATCAACAAATTCTAATTAAACTTAATAGATCCTCACTTTTCATAATTAAAAGTTAACTTCTCTCTAAATATATCAAGTCCAAAGCGGCAAATATTAAACTAACAGGACATATAGGTGTAGCTCTTGTTTGCTTCATCAATATTACGAAGCATAGATATGGCCTCTTGACCCTCCCATAGCAAGAAGCCAACCTAATATTAATAAAATATTAATGTTAAATTAAAAGATAAATACATAAAACTCAACGATTAACATATATTAATCATAAAAAAACTTGATTATTTACATGATGTTGAATCTGCTGCACATGTTGCTCGTAATGCATATATCCATGTGGAGGAACTTGCTTGAGATCCAGAGTCGTAACTCAACTTATGATACTTATATACCAAATCATATACTCCTCATTAATAATCACATAATGCATCTCTATAAATATCTCATTTCTCTTTTCATCTCATTGTGATATGTAAGCTTAATGATGACCTAACCAATAGTAATCATCATTTTTACCCTTACAAGTAATGATGTGCAAAGCATTATTCATATCGATATCGATTGAAATGTGATCTCAAGAAATATTAGCAGGACCACTAATGTCCATATATCCATCCCACTGATGCAGATAGTCAGAGCAACCACCAATCTTTCTTCCGAATAAGGTGTTTACATGACTTGTAGAATATACATTACATAGCTATAACAATAATTCGATAAAGTTAAATTTTTTTAAACAAATAGTTCAAAAAAAAACTTGGATAGCATGTTATCTATCGAGCTCGCTTGGATAAAATGCAAGCACATGTACTAAATTATTTTCAAAAACTCATCCAGCACACCACTTAGCATTTAACACATGTCTATTTAATTGTGTTTTTTAAAGTTACAATTACATAATATAAATGCAATACATGCATCCTAATGAGAGATGCAGTGTAATCCTCATAATCTGGATTATCATATACGGTAATCTAAGGCCTTCCCACATGAAAATGTTCTCATGACCATAATTGTTATTAAATAAAAATATTTTGTTTATTTCATGTTAACAATAAAATTATGAAATCTAAATAATTATTTACAATTTTTTGATGCATACATGTAGAAGTAGCAAACATTTCACCTAGTTGTTTGACCCATTTTAGGCATGCAAGATATAAATATTTGTACAAGCATGTCAATACAGCAGATCCCCAACTATATATAGAGATGGTATCAAAATTATCCAAGAGCATCAAATAAAGTAAATGAACATATCTCCATGTGAGGTCATTGAATAATACACTGCCAAACTAATGGAGTATATATGCTCTAGCATACCTACAAACAAATTAAAATCATAATAATAATAATAATTAACACAATCTTAACAAATAATCAACACATTCAAATCATAATTAATTTTGTAACTCCCCAGACCTCTTCGTCAGCATCATCTGGTGGTGTTCAAAATGTCTTATCAATCCACTTAAAACATATGTCGCCACCCCTTCAATTTAGAAAGAGGGAGTGATAATCTAAATGATCACTTGTATAACACAATTCTATTATAAACAACAGTAGATGTGACTACTCGTCCATCAATAGGCAGTCCAAGAAAAATCATCACGTTCTGTAAAGTTGGTGTCATCTCTCTATATCTAAAATGGAATGTATTTGTCTCACGTCTTTATTGCTCAATCAGTGCATGGATCAAGTCATGGTCTAACTTGATGTGGTCAAGACAACTAATGTATAAAAACCAATACGGACCACATGTAATATCCCACATCGGCGAGTGATGACTTGGGGGAGGGCTTTATATGAACATACTCACCTTGACTAGTAAGACGAATTTTGGATCCATATGTGGTTGCCAAGAACAAATTTGTAAGGCTTATGGGCCAAAACAGGCAATATCTTGTTAATGGGGCGGGGTGTTACATTTTGGTATTAGAGCCCGGCTCACTAGCTGTCCAATGGTATCGACGGGGTCATCGGGCTCCTTAAGAGAGGTGGATTGTAATATCCCACATTGACGAGTGAGGACTTGGGGGAGGGTTTTTTATGAGCATGCTCACCTTGACTAGTAAGATGTATTTTAGGGCCATGCGTGGCTGCCAAGAACAAATTCGTGAGGCATGTGGGCCAAAACAAACAATATCTTTCTAGTAGGGTGGAGTGTTACACCACATATGGTTGGACTCGTTCATATAATAGATTCATCTATGTATATGACAATAAATAGTCATCCTGCATGACAATTTAAATTATAATTATATACATGTATAATACATTTAATTATAATTAAATTAAGCATAAATTAAAAATTTATTTAAATTAAATATTCTTACAATGTCGGTGAATACATCCTCCAATTGATGTTGATCCTACAACCACAAGACAAAAGTGTTGGAGGGTATGATAGGCATGTATGGTGAGTGATGCTCTACATACTCATAGTAATGCTCTCTCTGATTATCTTTCAAAAATGGACGCTTAATATGAGAAGATGATCCACCACCTCGAGTGCATACTATCCTATGTAATAGTACCTGTGATTGATGTGAAATTATATAAGTTTGAATATGCTTAACAAAAATATCGTAATATGTTTGAAATTATATAATTGTATTGTTATACATACATTGTCAATTAGAACATGTTTTTCTATTATGTCATGTGGCATAGCTTATGTCATACCTATAATGTACATGACCTTCTCTTACATCCATCTCGTTTGCAAAAGTAGACATTCGTCATCCACGTCCTAATTTCCATCTTGATGAGTCTGCTTCAACTTAAGGTCCAATGTAATCAGCCCATTCTAACTCGTCTATTAATGGATGAAATGACATTTCATATGATGATTTGTAGCTTTGAACCATGTTATAATCATCAATAAACTGTGTGAAGTTAAAAAGATTCTCTGTACAACATAATAAAACATGTAAACACAGATGATGAAATGTATGTTATTTATCACATGTGCATGTTCTATCATTTAATAGCACTACTCATCTAACTTCTATCATGACACTTAATTTAACAGGGGTGTTAGCTTGGAAAACATGTTTCTCTTAATCAATCAATATTGTGATATGATCTCTTGATCTATCCCTACTCATTGTCAATTCAATCTGAATTACTAAAGGCTAAATTACTCCACTTTGAATGACATTACTAACTTCACATCTCTGCTTGACCGAATAACCATTATATATGCAAAGTGTTAATTATACCAAAGTAGATATAGGCATTGCAGGAGTATTTTTCAGAACATGATTAAATTATTCTAAAAGATTAATTTTCATATTATAATCTCTGTGACCTTTATCATAACATAAAGCCTGTTTTTCTTTTGGCTCCTTTTCAAGCTATATTTTTATATGTTAGGTCCAGGTTACATATTATTTCATACCAAAAATCAAATTTGTGACTAGAAGGTTTATAACACATTCTTATGAAATCTTTTTTGGTAGATGGGTCTTTTAATTTATGGTTAAAGCTGTTAATGAAATGTCTGACACAATACGGATGGAATTCTAAAGGTTGACACCATATTTCTGCTACTCCATTCTTGATGCCTGCATGTTTATATCATATTATGCATATACCAGTTCTACCATCATTAGCGTGTCTTTGTAAGTAATGCAAAAACCATCTCCAATTATAATTATTTTCTTCATTAATAGTTGCAAAAAGCTAAAAGGAATATCCAATTATTTGCTTCAAAAGCAACTGTAATCAATAACTTCTCATCATATTGTCCATACAAATATGCCCCTATTAACACTAATAATTGGTTTACACTACTTTTAACTTTCAATACAAGTTCCAAATTACCAAAAAACTATGTGTGTTAAATCATCGGCTATTCCAAGATTTGATTTCTTTATTGCCAACAACAACCTAGACAATTTCTCAAAAAACTCTTTTTGTGAACCACAAAAATACTCAATCACTTTTTGTTTTACAACACATACTTTGTCATATGATAATTTATACTTGTATTGCAATTTTATTTCATCTTGTAAGCTTACAACCATTATTAAAAGATTATTCATTACAAGGGTTAATATAACACTAGTAATATGATTTGTATAAGTTGATAATGGTCTTTTTGGACAAAAGTCAAAACACATGTGTATAGAATTTTTAACTTTTTTATCTCATATGAATCCGACCTTTAATGATATCCCCTCACGTAAATATCACTTATATTTTGGTGCTTACATACATTATAATTAAATAAATGTGAAGTTTGATTATTGGACTCGGTATTCAACCGAGTGTGCAATATGCCATAGTTTAACAACATTAACCAATTTATTTTTACTACTAAATATTTGACCAACCACTAAATTAGACCCTCCTGACATATGTTTATAATTAAGTGTCCAATCATGTCAAACAACAAATCTAGACTTAAAAAAAATCTATAAATTCAAGAGCATGAGGAATAATTTAATCATCAACATCATTATCATTATCAACATCATTATCAACACCATCTTTATTGTCACTAGGCTCAAAATAGTAAATTCTATGTTGATCACCGAATGCATTGTCAAACATAGTATCATTTTATCCTTTGTAGAAAATCATTCGACAAAAAATTATTTTTACCTCTACCACCTAAATTTGAAAGACCAATAAAATTTGGGATACACAAAGATTTTAGTCAACTTCTCACAAATAATATTATCATGTTCAAACCACTTTGAATGAAAGAATCAATCACTGTCTTAAAACTACCTTCATATATATATAATCGGTACATGATAATATTGATGTTTACTAATTTGACACTTCCAAGTTATTTCAATATCAATATCATTATAATTCCATCCAAATCCATGACAAATAGTTTTTTTTTTAATTTCTGCATATGGCATGTCTAAATTATCATTTAACAACAAACTACACTCGTCATTGTATGTGATATTACTGTTCATATCAAAAACAATAGTGTAATCATAATGACATAACAAAAATATGTTATTAGTTATTCTATAAAAAAAATAAAAATTAGATTTTGATCAAATTGACATAATTTTAACTAAATTACATTACTCCAACCCTAATTGGCAAAATTCATAGCAAAATCAATCAAATTCCCAAAATTTAATGTTAAAGCAAACTTAACCAAAAATTAAATATAATTCATGATAAAAAGTCTAATTGATATTTTCATGCTCAATTACATTAAATCAAACCCAAATTCATAGCAAATTAATATAATTCAAAGAAAATAGTAAATTCATCAACTTATCAACAATTCAATGTAACGTGTAATTCTTCATAATTCAGCTGTATTCATCCTCAATAGCATGAAATCAAAGTATATTTAACTACATTATTAATCAATTCCAACAATATACACAAAATCCCTAATTTGGCCACTTAACCTAAATTAAACGCAACACATAATTAACTGGAATAATTAATTTAAATTATTTGCATATTCAAATATATCAAATAATTTTCAACTATATCAAATAAACCTCAAATGATTGTGTTCTTAACTAATTTATCATTAATTCAACAAACCCTAAATTGACCATAAACCTTAAATTTAACCTAGACAAATATTTGATTTCAACCAAACAAAACATAAATTCATAACAATTTA
Source organism: Populus tomentosa (assembly GCA_018804465.1). Classification (NCBI taxonomy): domain Eukaryota; kingdom Viridiplantae; phylum Streptophyta; class Magnoliopsida; order Malpighiales; family Salicaceae; genus Populus; species Populus tomentosa. The sequence goes on along the minus strand of JAAWWB010000979.1, from coordinate 9,711 downwards.
GTATGTTTATCTTGTTTGTAGTACTAGAAAAAAGGTTGGGGCGATGGCGGTAATGATGATGGCAGTGACAGTAGTAGCAAAGGTAGTAAAGGAAACAATGGATTTTCATCATAAAAACATCAAAGGATGTTTTGAGACTAGGAAAGGTTTGATTTTTAGTTGTTTAGAGGGGCAAAATATTAGTGTTTTGTGGATTTTTGTTAGATTTAAATAAAGGCATCCTCAATTTGTAGAGGAGATATGTCTGGAATGTGTTATTTGATCTAGGAGGGTATTTAAATTTTAATTGATGTCACCCTTTAAAAGCGCAACATCTTAAGTTGTCGCTCTTTAGAAGCGTGATAAGTACTTGTCATGTTTCAGAAATGTGACATTTAGTTGATGTTGTGTTTTCGTAGACAAGGTCAAACTATGTTATTTTGCCAAATCTTTTTCAAACAATGTGATTCCCTCAAATTTTTAAGTTTATTGTGCTAATTTGACAAAACAAAAAAAACCTTCTTAAATAAACTAATCATCAGATTTAGATAATTGGAATGGTCAAGTTTTGCATAGAAATGTACAATCCATGCATGATGTGGAAATGTTTTAATGCGGGTTATAATTTTTTTTTCAAAAATATCGGGTATGTAGGTTGCTTCAATATGTTTTTTTACATAAAAACATTAAAATTGGAAATTGAAAAGCTTATGCAAGCAAGAACAAGATATTTCATGACATAACATGAGACATGCATTCAATTCTGTTTACTAAACTTATTTATTTAAATAAATAAAAGATAAATCCATACCCTAAAAAACTCATGACTTAAAAGATAAACACAAATGAAACTAACAGAATAAACTCACACTATAAAAAATATTACGTAAGGTTGAACACATCAGCAATATAATTTAAAAATAAATATTTTTTATTTTAAAAAATAAACTTCATTTGTATAAAAAAAATTTATAGATGAATTAGAATAATACCTTAAAAAATAAAATAGAAACAAAACAACTAAAAATACTTATATTAAAAAAGGCATGCAAAAATTATAGCCTAAGTCATGAAACCAAGATAAATCCATAGAAAAACTTGAAGATAATTACAAAACCAATATTAAAAAAAAATTAATACAGGACAATAAAATCATACGAAGATGAATTCCACAACAAATTAAATGTCAAAAGATGAAACTAGAAAAAACAATTACATAAAAGGATCCAAAAAAAATGTGGTTGAGAATAAATATTAATTAAAGGAATAAAAATTTTCAATTGAAATGTTTAATTGAATTAAAAATAGCTATAATAAACGGAAAAAAAATCAAAAGAAGGTCAAATTGACAAAAAAGATACAACAGAAAATTTAATTAATGATGAAATTGAAAAACAAAACTTAAACAAAAACACTGAGACAAAATTAGAAATTGAAGAAAATAAGGACTAAAATGAAAAATCAAATATATGAGAAATTACAATTGAAGGACTAGATTAAAAAAAATAAAAACTTATATAAATGAAAAATGAACAAAATAAGAAATTAATACAATAATGACTAAAATTAAAAGGTAAGAAACAAAGAGGATAGTGAATTTATTACCTGTTAAAAGAGAGAAAAGAAAGGGGGATTCAAATGACTATCGACAATAATCTGACCACTGTAAGTTGTAACACGCCACTTCAAATGAAAAAGACCATGACAGTGCATTTAAAAAGACGACAAACAGCCAGTTACATCCACCGAGTGTCATCACATGTGCCACCTAAATGGCGTAGATGCCACTCACATGCTAAGAGTTGTTGAACACGCTCTAGCTGCTTTAAGCATTAAAAAACTCAGAAAAAATATGAAAAAAATACCAAAATACCCATATAAGGTACAAAAATATCCCCTAAATGCTAAACTTGTATTTTATCTCTCCCAAGGTTAAAGATATATTTGCACTATACGATATAATCTGAAAAACTCCAAAACACTCGGACAACTAGGTGCGTCCGCCGGATGGCATCACACATGCTGCATAAATGATGGAGACGCCACTCGTGCGTTGGGACGTACGGAGCACGCACCAGCAACTTTAAACATTTTAAAAAAAACTTTGAAAAAATATGAAAAAAATCACCAAAATACTCATATAAAAGTGCAAAAATACCCCCTAAATGCTAAGCTTATGTTTTGTCTCTCCTAAGATTAAAGATATATTTGCACTATATAACATAATCTGAAAAACTCCAAAACACTCGAACAACAAGTTGCATCCGCCGAGTGGCATCACACGTGCTGCATAAATGACGGAGATGCCACTCACGTGTTGGGATGTATGGAGCACACACCAGCAACTTTAAACATTTTAAAAAAACTTTGAAAAAAGGTGAAAAAATCACCAAAATACCCATATAAAAGTGCAAAAATACCCCCTAAATGCTAAGCTTATATTTTGTCTCTCCCAAGATTAAACATATATTTTCACTATATAGTAAAATCTGAAAACTTCAAAACGCCCAGATAACCAATTGCGTCCACCGGGTAGCGTCACATGTACTGCCTTAATGGTGGAGACACCACTCACACGCTAGGGCGTATCGAGCACGCACCAACAGCTTTAAACATTAAAAAACTCTGAAAAATATGAAAAATATCAAAATGCTCCCAAAACCCCGGTAATTATATAAAATACCCATATAAAAGTATAAAAATACCTTGATATGCTAAGCTCATGTTCTGTCTCTCTCAAGGTTAAAGATATATTTGCACTTTACAGTAAAATCTAAAAACCTCAAAATACTCTTGTTCAGCAACACAATAATTTTTTTATTTTAAGGGTAGATTTATATTTTTACTGTAAAACATTTATACAAAGTTAAAAAAGCTCTTTAGTAATAGTTTTATATTTATTGATTTTGATTGTAAAACAATATGTTTTTCACTATGTAAAAAAAAAGACATTAACATCCCCATCCAAAAAAAAAAAAACACTTAAAATTTTTTGAACAAAAAAGTACAAATATAATTTTCATGTAACTTACTATGAATAGGGCTAAAGTAAAACACTCGTGACTTTTAGTTTTCTAGGTAATGATCGATGCCAAAAGTTTGGATTGTTATGCAAAGGTAAAAGTGAGGACAATATATTGGAACCACCACGTGAACTGCTGCTTTTGTATGATTTCTAGGTCCACAACAGCGGCTTGTAGTTGTAGCTGGCCAAAACTAGCTGGCTTGTATTTTCAATTTTGGCTTGTATCTTGATAAATTCTCGTCGGTTCTAATATTAAGTAATACTTTAAAAGATATGGGAAAGCATTGTAACTTTCCCATGTCTTTCACTTATTAATATATTATATTTTATAATAATAATAATAATAATAATAATCATAATAGATATTATATTATAGAACTGTCTTTTTTTCTTTGTTTTAATTTTTTTTAATGAATTTTTTTTGTTTGATTTAATTTGTTAATGTTAAATTTTTTTTATTTAGTTATCAGATTTTCATGATACGAATCTCGGGTTTGATGGGTTAACCTGGTTTGACGAGTTAACCTAAATTTTTTTAATTAATTCTTTTCATTTAGTTTAGTTTGTTAATGTTAAATTTTTTTCTATTTAATTATCAGACTTTCATGACATGTATTCTGTGTTTGACAGGTTAACTTGGTTTGATGGGTTAACTCAGTTAATTCTGGGTAAACCCGTCAATGTTTTTTCTATTTAGTTATCAAACTTTCATGACGCGAATCCTGGGTTTTACGGGATAACCTAGTTTAAAAGGTTAACCTAATTAATTCAATTTTTTTAAAAGTTTTTTTTCTTCTTGTTAGTTTTTTTCTTTGTTTTTTTAATTAATTTATTTAATTATTATATTTTTATAACACGACATATTTTTTTGGATCCGGTGTTACAGTCAGGTTTATTTAAACTTGGGTCATACAAGTTTAATGTTATTATTAATATTATAAATATTACTCTTAGATAAGGCGTTGCAGCTAAACCCAAGACTCTTGGGTATAGCTTTGCAGAAAAACCCAAAACTTTTAAATCTTAGTTTTTTTTATATTTTTTATATATATAAAAAAAAAATCATGTAACTAGTTCCTCCCTATGACACGTCGCGGCATATTCTCTTCCCAGGAGAACATAATTAATTCCAACCAGCCGTGGACCCATTTTCAAAACTTATATTTATTTCATTTTATTATAATTAAAATAAATATGTACCTGATTTTAATTTTTAAAATAAAAATGTATAATTTTAGTTAAAATTCTTATTTATTATTCTTGTGTTTTACCTTTTATTTTAACAAAAATATGTTTTTTTTCTTAGCAACTTTAGTCTTTCAATAAAAACTTAGGACAACTGAACTAAATATTTGTAAGAATTTTAATAATTTGAATTAAGAAGAAAAATATTTTTTCTTCAGCCAAAACTTTTTATTTTTTTATTCATGTATTTTTTTGTTATTTTGATGAAAATATATCTTTTCTATTAAAAATATTTTCTAAAAACTGAAATTATCATGATTTGAAATAAAATTTTCAATAATATATATATATATATATATATATATATATATTGATAATTTTTACGTGATTACATGAAAAAATTAAAAAAAAAACAAAATTATATATAAATTTTTTGATAAAAAATAACAAAATTTTGTATCTTAATCTTATTGAATATTCATAATACTTTAAAGTACATATTTACATGCTAGCTCTCACTCACACATATGATATACATAAAAAAACAAAAAATAAAAAATTTTGGAAAGAATCATATTGATAATTTTTCTTGTGTTGTTGTGTGTATATTCATGACTATTTTTATATAAAAAACACAATAATATAATAACAAAGTTAAAAAATCATAGAGTACTTAGGTTATATTTGGGTACGAAATTTAAGTTATTTTTTAACTTTTAAATAATAAAAATAAAAATATTTTTAGTTGGAATTACTTTTTGATATAAATTAAAAATTAGTTATAAAATTGATTTAAAATTTTGATTTAAACAAAAATTAAAGTTATAACTTTTAATTTATGAATTATACCTTTTATTACATTCTTTCTAAAAATGTTGCTTTGAGTAATTTTTCTTAAAAATCCTTCTAACTTAAATTTTTTTAACTCATCTAGTGAGTTATAAAAAAAAATTACTTCAAAATTATGAATCAAAATAAAAATCATAATTCTTTGAATTATGTTAAACGACATCGTAATTATTATTTTTCCTTTAATTTTGATTGATTGTCTAACTGATTGATTTCATGCAACATAACATCTTTTTATAATATCTTCTAATACAATCCTCAAATTAATCCTGAAATTAGACGTTCTTTTTGCTGTCTTGTAAGGAAGATAAAGCATATTATTATTCTTGGGTTCCTGAAACACGTAGTTACAGCAGAAACGATAAATTTAAGATTTTTTTTTTAAAGTATCAAGAATTTCATTAGATAAATAAGAAGTTGTTTAAGTTTTATATAAAAATTATCTAAAAATTCAATATTTTTATCAGATTTGAATAATTACTTTAAAGTTGGGTTATTATAAATCATTTAAATATCCTACTTTTAACAGTAATTAACTTGAATCACCAAAGATAAATATGTTAAACCCTTTGAAATTTATACAATCTTCGAAAATAGATCTTTTTGTCTTAGCTAGCTAGGTCATTCAATTAGATTATACTACGTCGGATAATTATGTTTAGCAATATATATATATATATATATATATATATATATATATATATATATATATATAAAGTCATGCATGTATTTAATAAAATATATGTGAATAACTATTTGTGTCAGTAAATGCAAAACAACAAAGTATTCACGTGTTTATTTAACTCGTCTCGTTATAGGTCTAATAAGTTTTTTGTTAACGCAAAAGAATTAACTTGTAGGTATTATTAACGTGTTTTTTGACATTGAGTAAAAATATAACCTTGAATCAAAAGTTGATACTAATATATAATAAAATATAGTAAAGATCATATGTATTAATAAAAACATATAAGATTTCAAGCTAATTTTTAACAAAGAAAAGAAATTGAACAATATTGCAATTGTTAAAGTAAAACATTATTTTCTTAGTCTTCATATACTAATTTTTCAAAAAAAAAGTGTAAGAAAAAAAAATTACAAAAGAATAAAGATAAAAACAAAAAGAATGGTATAAATTAAGTCCCTACTTGATTTTTTTCTAGGTCTAGAATTGTAATTACATGTATAAATTACACTCTAACCCTTAATTTTTAAAAAAAAATTATAATCAAATCACACTTTAATAATTATCTCATTTTAATTTATGATCAATGGTTCTCATATGTGTGACCCATTAGGTTCTATAATAAGTAAGCCCAAATATAAATTACACTCCTAAATAAAATAGAATTAGATAAATTAAATAAATTAATTTATTTTCAATTCAATAATTAATTTATTTGTATTTAAAGATAAAGTACAATATCTAGGAACCTAACATGATTCTCAAATATTAAAAAAGTCATAAATGGTTTGACTTAACCTTTTAGTGACCAGTTTCTCAGTGTAATTATTATACATTCATCAATAATATTCTGATTTAGATATTATAGCATGAAATGTGTCTACTATGTCAAATCATGTTTGTTCTTGACACTATAGTTATTGATTATTTGAATAATATCTGAAACTCTTTACAAATCTTATTTCACCATGCAAAAGGATTTACAATCAATACTATTTGAGAATGGATGGAACATTCTTTCCAATTCATCTAGGGTGACAAATCCTCTTTTAATTACTTAAAAACATTTATATAGTTCATATTATATTCAATATCTACTCATTTTCTACCCTTGCTTATTACAATATATAGCAGGATCAAAACATAGCACTCTTTATATAAGATAACTTGGTGATCTTAAGTTTAAAGATCATTTACATAATCATCACGTAAACCTTTGCATAGACATAGATAATGTCTCCGTATGACATTCTCATACGAGTCAATTCAGTGAGCATATCATCTGACAAGCACCTACATATTAGTTATAAGTATCTTTCATACCTCAGCTTATGAGAACATATACTTCATTTTACAAAGGAAAGAACATAATATGTGCCAGTATTAACAGAGCATTAATCAATAATATTTTAGGAACAATGCTTTGATGCAATAGAAATCCTATAATTATAATAATTTTATAATTTTCTTTGCAAAATATTTTTGTCCCAAAAACTTTATCTTTACTCTAGATTTATTAATAAAATATTTAATGAATATTAAAGAGAAATAAGTTTTTATTAATAAATTAAATATATTTATATAAACAAAACCAATCTCATGTATAACGAATTGGTTGGCTAAAGACATATATACACTACCAAGTTCAAGTTAAAATGCAATTATTCATGCATACTTTAATAACAAAAAGACATTAATTTACACCTAGATAACTAAGCAACACGAAGCATCACAAGGGAGGAAGTAACCAAATGATGAGATTGATCTTATAGGGATCACAATAATGCATTAATTTCAGCTAATTTGATTAGTAATATTGAAACTTCAAAGAAATTACAATAAAATATCAATACTAATGGGTTCTTAAATGTGTAAATTATGCAATGTAAAACTTAAATTTTTAGCTGATATTTAAGTCCTAAACAACTCAAACCCAACCTAAAATAACCTGGATATATAAGGAAAAGTTGTAAGAAAATTGTTTTTCTTTTTTCTAATTCTTATGGTTGTTGTGACTCTCCCATCATCAAAGCACCAAGGATTTCAATTTTTGATCTTTAAGTTTTTGGGTTCAAGAAAGATAGAAGTAGTAAGTAAGCGGCTTCCTCTAATATTACTTTTGATTATGGTTGTTTATGAAAGGATTAAATAAAATATTAAGATTTATAAAGATTTAAAGTTTATGTTGTTAAGATTGATTCATGATTATTATGGATTTAAGGTTAAATGATTGATTTTAAATGAGTTGTTAGAAATAAAGATTCGTGGATTGGTTTATTTAATTGATTTTTTATGAGTTAATAAATTTGTTTCGGCTTTGCAGGAAAATCTGGACATAAAGGTTTTGAGGTTAAAGATGGCAAATTTTTATTTTGATCCTTGATTTATTAAAATCACAATTTAATCCCTAAACTTTGGAAAATTAAAATTTAACCCCTAAAATGTATTTTGGAATTTTAGCAAGTATTCTTATGAGGTTAAGGATGATGAATCTCAGTTTGATTATTAATTTGTGTAATTGTCAATTTAGTCCCTCTATTTTGGAGATTTACAGTTTAGTCTTTGAACTTTGAGAAACAAAAATTACAATTTGGTTCCTAGAATGTAAATTGAGATTCTGGACATGATTGAGGATGGATTATGGGTAAAATTTTAGTATGGTTATATATTTCTGACATTTATAGTTTGGTCATCCAATTCTAGTAAAATTATGTTTTAATCCCTGATTTCTAAAAATTATTGTTTTAGTCCCTAAACTTAGGAGATTAAATCTTATTTTATTTCATGCATTAGTATTTTTTATTTGTGTTGTTTTTTAGCATATTTTATATATTCATTGGAGGTACTTATTTTATTTGTGTTGATTTTATTTTATGTATTGGTGTCTTTTTATTTACATTTATATTATTTACTCAACGATTTGAATTCATCAAAAGCATGATTAGATCCAAGTCTTGCACCAGATTAAATGATCTCGTCATCTATCATGGAATTATTAAAAATTAACTTTTCTCTGAAGATACATGTCTAAAGCGGCAAACATCGAACCACAGGATATATAGATAGATGTAACAGTCACTTGCTTCGTCATATCAGGGTGAAGAAGCAGAAAGGATAAAAGGAGAGTAGGAACAGAGAGGAGAGCACAAATTCTCTTCAATGCTAATATTCCTTCCTATGACACTTCGTGGCTTATTCTCTTCCAAGGAGAACACAATTAATTGTAACCAGCCGTGGACCCATTTTCAAAAATTGTATGTATTTAGTTCTATGATAATTAAATTAAATGTGCATGGTTTTAGTTTTTAAGATAAAAAATGCATTATTTTAGTTAAAATTCTTATTTTTTATTCATGTATTCTACTTTTTTATTCTTATTAATATGGATATTCGAGACAGCTTGTTTGCAACTTGACTAATTTTAAAGATCCTTATTTTACTTTTTATTTTAACGAAAAATATGTTTTTTTCCTTTAGCAACTTGATTTTTTCAATATTTTTTTTTATTTATGATGTGATAACGTGATATAGCAATGAATGATCGATGACAAAAGTTTGGATTGATATGCAAAGGCAAACGTGAGGACATTATTGCAACCACCACGTGAACTGCTGCTCGTGTATGATTTCTAGGTCCACAGCAGCGCCTTGTATGAAAATTAAAACAAAAGCTTGTCTGCATTCACATTTCATTATGTATTTAAACATTCAAATAAATATTTTGCCATTCTAAAACAAAATCAAATAATTTAGCTTGAGAGGCAATACGGTCTTGGTATTTTTCATGAGATCAATTTATTATTATCAAATTAAACAAAGAAATCTCAATCATCTTGCATTTTTATTGGATTGTAAGATTGCTAAATAATCCTTGAACGCAAATTTCATTTAACTTGTCTCCATTGGATTTTTTAGAATTTTATTTTAATTTGAAAATTAAAATACCTAAATTATCTTTGAAATATAATTATTTAAGGCTTGCATCCAG
>JAAWWB010000978.1:0-24991 GCA_018804465.1 Populus tomentosa | reverse complement strand
TTCTTAGCATATAATATTTATTTCTATATGCTATACTTAAATGACTCTAAGAGAATTCCCCCCCCCCCCCCACATATGGTTAGTTGTCGCCTATACTTTGACGCTGAAGTTGAAACCATAAGAAGTAATATGATTTTATTGATTTCCTTGATAACAAAGAGACTATAAAATACAAAATTTTAATAACATACTTTTAACATAATCTAAAGAGATTATTATAACAAAACAAAAAATATATTAAAATATTTTTTTTAATTTTTAATATTAACATATCATAATTATCTAAAAACATTTGAAAAATTAAATTAATTTTTTTTTTTATATAAAAAACATGGACCGGACCGCGCAGATAAACAACGTCTAAAACTTAGCTGGATTTCATAAATGGTTGATTAAGTTTTGGCTGTATTCTATCATGTTTCTATGCCTGGTAAACGCATCTTTCGAACGGAAACAGATAATGAGCAGAGACATGGGAGGTGGCAAAAACGCAATTCGATGATGGTGGGACACCGGCCTCGTCGGCGAGATAAATGTAATCCGATTTGGATTTTAGAGGGATGTCTTGCTTGTTGTCGTTTTGAATACAAACTTTTTTGATTTTTGACGTGATGTGATTTCAAGTACTCAAAGCCAAAGGAGTGGAACACAAAAAGGTCAGCCATGGCCTGCTCCGTGCATATTACCTGTTCCTCTCTACTCCACCGTGTAAGATTATAAAATTTGTATCTTTTCTTTTGTACATCTATTTTTTCCACCTGGAAAGCCGGCTCCCGGCGATTAATTAATTTATCAGATGCCTGTTAATTCTATCTCCTTGTACTAGCAGAAGAATTTTATTTTTTGAATAGACCATTGAAGAGAATTTCTCAACTAGATTGATTTTAGAAGTGTATTTTCAATATCTTTTGAAGAATGAACTTAATCTCAAATGATTTATAACAGACTCGGGATTTGCACCTCTTAATGAGTTTCAAATTTGCATCTTTAATCACCTAATCCATGATGTACCACATAAGGCAAGACCCACACTACATTCTAATCCGAAGCATGATAGGTCGTGAATCCTCTCCGAGCATCTAAGGTCTCATTGCATATTAGTGGCTCATTGCTCTACCGAAGTTTGTTTTTGTGCTGTGAATTTTATTTTGATGTATTTTAAAATTATATTTGGTTTTAAAAACATTAAATTGATGCAATTTTTTAGTATCTTCTGATAGTTTAAATATGTTGATATCAAAAATAAATAAAAAATAATTTTTAAATAAAAAATATTTTTAAAATGCATTTTATACTACAATATTAAATACACACTAAATCTAGAAATTATGCCTCAACTTTCAAGAAGCCTTATTAACCTAATAAGCTTATATACAACAAGCTAGTCTCTAGATTGGACTCAAGTGTTTACATAGCCTAACGAGACAACACTTTAACAGCTAAATCACATACAAATACACCACAACACTAATAGTTCACCTTGAAGTAGCACTTGAACTACTTCACTTACCCTCCGTATAATTGATATCAAACATTAAATGGTCACACATTCTTGTATCATAACTAAACTCATAAAACGGTATTAAGATATGCTTATACCTAATGAATGGCCCATTGATATCATTTTTTCCCAATTAACGGTGAACCATAGACCATTAGAGACTAATATTTAAAAATATTGTTCATAGATAGGTGACACAATAGTTTTCCTTCTCCATCATTGCTTCCATGCAAGCTAGTGAGGTTCACGACTAATAAACTGCAATGACCTAGGTTTCAATTTCTTGTCTTCGATTCTTGTCTTCTTAAACCAATAATCATAAATTTTTAAACTTTGTAAATACATACACAATATAGCCTTTAAGACTTCTCTCCTCTAACATATGTATTGAATTTTTTTTTTTTAAATCCAACCCTAGAATTGTTTTGTTTCATTATTTTCAAGTCTAGCAATCCATTTTTAACCTTTTAGTCCAATCATCATATTTGAAAAGAACATCATCCTTGTGAGGTTTCCAATTAATGTTATTGATGTTTAAATTGATTAAAAAATTCCTTTTGTTATCAAATAAAATGATATGAATTTTAAAATCTTTCTATTGTTAGTGACACTTGTTAGTTTCTTTGTCCAACTTATTATGGAATTGAAAGCCGTATATGTTAATGCGATGGACTAATATTTATGAACAGTGAAGTGGACTAATGTTTATGAAAATTTAAAATTCAGGAGTACTAACTTCTTAACATTAAAAATTATGCTTGTCGCAAATTAAAAAAAAAAAGATAAAAAAATCATAATTCTAAAAACAATAGAGCTCGTCTTTCTCTTCTCTGATTCTTTAAACATGATTTCCCTTCTTTTTTAGAGGTTACGATTGGTTATATATGTGTGAGGAGGTGGATAAATTTTCTAGTTAACAACTAATTTCTAATTGGACTACTTTAATGTGTTCTTATATTGATCTAATTTAATGAGTTGTGCATTGAGTTTGACCTTATAGAGAGGTTTTTTAGTCATGTGAGACCCTTACCACATTATTAATAAGTTTTCATGTTAACATCCCAATATGGAAAGATGGGCTAGACTTGTGCTAGTTTGCTTGCAAATTTTAGACATGACTTTAAACATGTCGTTGTCTCTCATTTGAACAATTTAGTAAGCCTATCATATATGGATAAAAATCTTAAGATGTTTAATTCTTCACTTAACTTGATTTGTAGAAATATTCCATTTGTATCTTTAAATATGGTTCAAAAAGTACACAGGGATCCAGTCTATTAGGTTTGTTTTTACCAATCCTAATTCCTTTAGAGTTCTTTGTTTAAGTTTGATTCCTAATGAAATTTGGATTTTCACTTCTTAGTAGGGGTGTGCAAAAAAACCGGAAAACCGAATAAACCGAGAAAACCGAAAAAAAATTAATCGAAAAAACCGAACCGAAAAAAAAACCGATTAAACCAATTAGAATAGTTAAGAAAAATCCCGGTTCGGTTCGGTTTTGTAATGCAGGAACCGGTTAACCCGGACCGAACCGAACAGGTTCAAAAAAAGCACTATAAATAGAAAAATTACCCCCCTCTCACTCTTACTTTCCAACCCTAGCCGCAGCCTCCTCTCTCTCTTTCTCTCCATCTCCCTCCCAGCAGCCCCCTCTCCCCTCCCCCTCTTTCTCTCCCTCTCCCTCCCAGCAGCCCCAGCCCCCTCTCCCTCTCCCTCTCCCTCTCTCTCTTTGCGCGTGTGATTGTGTGTTCTCTCCAACTCTCAGCATCTCCCAACAATCAGAGAGCCCTGACATTATACAGTGTGTTGGCGAAGCAATATTGGACGATTCTAATGGCTTTGGAAAAGCAAAATTCCTCTCCATGGTTTATTATCTATCACCTTGATATTTATTTAGATGACACCTCCCACAAAGGAACTCAGCTTTCCTTTCTTTGCCGTGATTTGTCATTGGGAGGACCCAGCAGCCCCCTCCGTGATTTTTGGCATTTGGGTATTTGAAAAATATAGGAAAAACCATGTTTATTTTGCAAGAAATTTTGGATTTGATTTATAGCAGAGTTTTGGATTTGGAATGAAATCAATGTTGTTGATTTTGGCTTTTAATTTGTTTGCATATAGGTTGTCTCGGTTTTTTGAAATAAAAAACCGAACCGGACCGAAACCGGTCGGTTTGACTCGGTTTCGGTTCGGTTTTGATTTTTTTTCAAAAAAAAAAAGAGAACCGGTTTGGTTGTTTTTTTTAGTTCAAAACCAAACTGAACCGAACCGAACCGAAAATGCTCACCCCTACTTCTTAGCTCTAATAACTTATCTCAATGTGCTCTTTCTAGTCTTTTGTTCTAAATTGTGCTAAAAATTCCAAAATATATATTTTTAATGTATTTATGTTGACATTGGCATTTTCAATATCTTTTCAAAAGAGTTAAAAATTCTAAAATTTACTTTTAATACATTTAGTTTTTGAATGCACTCATTTTAAAATCATAAAAAAAAAAAATTAAAATACAAAAAATATTTGGATAAAAATACCAAAGTGGAAAGATAAAAAAAAAAGGATCAAAGTGATTTTGGATTACTTGGCCACCGAGTTTACTCGGTGTCAAAGCAATTAGAAGGAAAATGATAAATTTATTTTGCCAATAGACAGCTGTGCCACATTAAAAAAAAAGAGAGGGGGTGGGGGAATTAGTTAGAACAAAAGCCATTTCACACTAAAAAAGGAGAGACAATTAGGGGAGAAATTAGTTAGAAAAAAAAAAACACTCCCTCATATAAAAAATAAATAAATAAATAAAGATTCTCATAAAATAACATTACTACGCTCATAGTCTCTAACACATCCATTTATAAACAAAAAAATACAAAAGAAAAAGCCTCGTTTCTCAGCATGCCTTTTTCATAGCAATTAAAAACCAGTCTCCCTCATCTACGAGCCTCTCATTCTTCTTCACTAATGCCCAAAGCCACAACCCAGCACACTCTCTTAAAGCAGAAGAAAGGTATTTCCCACAAGCTTTAATTTTGATTGCCAAAACCAACAGCCATCACCCACCACCGTGAGTGGCAACCTCATACCCACGGCCATTAATCACTAAAACATGAATTAACAAAAATAAAATGTTAATAATTAATTAAAGACTTTAATATTTAATAGTAAAAAATTATATTATAAAGTAAATCTCTAGATATTAAATATATAAAATAAAATAAATACACTGTTAAATTTCAGATTTTAGAATTATTAGGTTTTAGATTGATAAGATAGAGACCTTTTATTGAAGAGAATCTTTCTTAAATCTTGAATGCACTAATGAATAGAAACATGATTTAAAAAAAAAAAATCAATAATACAGCTTATTATAGATAGAGTGTACTGAGAACGATGTGTTTTTCTCATACATAATTAATCTTTTTATTCAAACTTTTATAAACCAATATGTTTTTTAATAATTATAATACTATTTAACGACTCATTCAAATTATAATATTGTAATTAATCCTAACACATTTAAAATCTCCTTGATCAAGGAGACTCCTTATTCAATGATATGCATGTCATTACAAAATACAAGATCAAAAGCATTAAATATTGGGCTAAGAGGGATGTATCTATAAGTAATTATGATATGTTTGGAAGTGTGGTAACTATTAATTTTTAAAATATTTTTTATTTAGAAATGTATTAAAATAATATATATTTTTTTATTTTTAAAAAATTATTTTTGATATCATTAAATTTAAATAATTTAAAATATAAGCTGAAGTAAATTTTTATTTTTGATAAAACACAATTTGCACAACATTCCCAAATTTTCTTTTAATCCATGCAAAACGTCTCAATTAATACAGGAAGTGGAAAAGGACAACAAACTTAATTGCAACCACGGGCACGTTTTCCACCTCCGAAAGAAGAAGAATAATTAATTATTATTGATTGATTCTATTCATTATGAATCTCTTAGTTTTCAACTGAGTTAGATAGGAAGTATCATTCGACGTTCCTTAATTAATTGATCAACTACCGAATAACATTTATATTTAATTACAAGTTTTTTTCCTTGAGAAAGCTATTCTATTCTTAACAACAATATCAATAAATTCATTCACAAAATGTCAGCTCCCATTCTCTTAAAAGTAGTTACTTTGAGTCATTTTTTTTAGTTTAACATAATTATTTTTACAAGTAGTTATTTACCATAAATAATTTTGAATTAAAATCAATCTAAGAACAACAGTATGTTTTACATAACTTGATAAAATCATCCAATTGACCATGAATTTGCAAAAAGTTTAACCCATGTGGCCTGAGAGAGCTGTTGACAAGTCATTCTCATGAGGGGAGTTGACTGCTTGTTCCAGCTCCTACCAAGATCTTTAGCACCCTCTTACAGACAAAACTAAAGAGGAAATCATTTTTAAAATTAATCTTGTAGTTTTGAAAGCTTCTCCTACATTCATTGGCAACAATGTCCCTCCCCTACATCCAGCCTTGCTTGCCGTCTGAGCTATGAACTGGTATCCATGTAATTTCAGCTGTGCAATGGCCATTGGAGGGTTACATCAGATGAGGTTTGGTCAATCCTAAACAAAGAATCTCTGTAACAGACCTGGATGGACACGCGCATAATGTACAAAAGTAAACCTGTCAAGATAATGACATGAACTTGCAACAAGGCTGGTTGGTGAGGGTTTTATATAGGGAGTCCATGAGAATGAACTGGTTCAAGCCTTCATCAGCTTGATGCTACTTCCCCTTCCCTTGTATCTTCTGCGTCAAGGTGTCTGATACTAGAGAGCTTGAGGCATGGATTTTGATAGATTTTCATCCCCATTTTTCTTTGCTGTTTTCTTTTTTCTGGTTTTCTCTCGTGCAGGTACTATAGCCTCTGCTCAGGGTTTTCAGCTCTATTCATGCTCTGATGCGCTACTAATTTTTTCTATCTTTTGAACTGTAATTTATTTGCAATTTCAGAGGCATATGACTATCTGGACCCAACTGGGAACTTAACGCTCAAATGGGACGTTATCTCATGGACTCCAGATGGTTATGTGGTAAGTAACCATCTTTCGTTAACATTTCTTAATGCTTATTAAAATAGCTGCAGATTAGGCTTTTAGCGAACAGAATTGTTCGACAGATTGCAGTGATATAAATGCTTGAGAAGATTTAAAATTACCTGTGTGACTTTTCAGGCAGTGGTGACAATGACCAACTTCCAAATGTATCGTCACATCATGAGTCCTGGCTGGACCCTAAGATGGACATGGGCTAAGAAAGAAGTTATCTGGTCAATGGTGGGAGCTCAAGCCACTGAGCAAGGAGACTGTTCCAAGTTCAGAGGGAACATCCCGCACAGTTGTGAGAAGAATCCTACTGTCGTTGACTTGCTTCCAGGGGTGCCTTACAACCAGCAGATTGCCAATTGCTGCAAAGGTGGTGTGGTATCGTCGTGGGGACAGGACCCTTCAGCCGCAGTTTCTTCTTTTCAGTTGAGTGTTGGACGTTCTGGTAGTACTAATAAAACAGTAAGATTGCCGAAGAACTTCACTTTGCTCGGTCCTGGACTAGGCTACTCTTGCAGCCAAGCAAAAATTGTTCCACGCACCGTCTTCCTAACTTCCGATGGCCGTCGAACAACTCAAGCAATGAGTAAGTCTGCTTCTCGGGAAAGGAAGTTTTATTGACAACCAAAAACACTAATCTATTTTCATTACAAACCAGAAGATTCATTGTTGATAATGATGAAAGTGTTGGTTGATGATCAATTCAAGTTGGGAAACTCAATCAGCTACTGTGTGGTGTTACGCTTTTTTAATGAAAAACCTTTGAATCAAAACATTTCAATTGCGTAAACACCAAATTAAGCAGTTACAGTAGCTTTCACAATTAGCATCATTTTAATCCTTTGTTTGTTATTTGCAGTGACATGGAATGTGACATGCACATACTCGCAAATGTTGGCGTCTAGGAATCCAACCTGTTGCGTATCGATGTCATCTTTTTACAACTCTACCATCACTCCCTGTCGAACTTGTGCTTGTGGCTGCCAGAACAACAGCACTTGTGTTCCGTAAGACTCTTTCAAACCATCAAATACACAACAAGCTGCATTACAGAGTCACATTTACATTTCATCTACTAAATACTATATTTGTGCACATGTACACTGCATCTTTGTCCGTATATATGTGCGTTCCTCGGAATCTGCTACATGGTTTTGCAGTGTTCTGACTCTACACAGCAAATTGCATGTCTGCAACCGCTAGATAATGTGAAGAAGATATTGGCAATTTGATGTTATTAATTTCCTGAAGACTCATGAACATTTGCATTGATATTTTAGGATATCTTCATAACAAAGAACTCTCTCACATGATGCAGGAGTGATTCGACGATTCAAAGCGTTGTAGGACTAAACACACCAACGAAATATAATACCCCATTAGTGCAATGCACGCAACACAACTGCCCTATCCGTGTGCACTGGCATGTGAAATTGAACTACATGGAGTATTGGCGAGTGAAAATTTCCGTCACCAATTTCAACTACCGCCTGAACTACACACAGTGGACACTTGTCGCACAGCATCCAAATCTTAACAATATCACTCAAGTTTTTAGCTTTGCCTACAAGCCACTCTTGCCATATATATCAGCAAGTAAGTCCATATATAGTAACACTTGAACAAGGCTTTGAAAAGCTTTTTCACTACTAGAATTATTATGCTTATGACACCATGCATAAACTAGGAAATACTTGGTATCTACACACAGTGTAAATGTCTAAACATCTTACTTGTAGTGCTTCTTCTGACTTGTAATTTTCCTTCCTTGTTTACTTGGTATTTGTTGAAATTAGGCTGAGTGTTGCTGTATGATGATATTTATGCAGATGACTCTGGAATGTTTTATGGTGTGAAGTTTTTCAATGATATCCTAATGGAAGCCGGCCCCGATGGAAATATCCAGACAGAGTTGATTCTGCAGAAGGATAAGAACACATTTACACTGAACAAGGGATGGGCTTTCCCGAGAAAAGTCTACTTCAATGGGGATGAATGCATGATGCCCCTTCCTGACGATTACCCATACTTACCTAATTCTGCCCCCAAAAATGTGATTGGGTTATCATTTGTTATTTCTGCATTTTTCCTTCTAGAGTTGCTAGCCTTTTGGTGATCATTGAACCGTAACAATTAATTCGAGTTAACAGGTTGAATGTTCGAGGCTATTTCACCAACAGAGATCTTCGGGGAGGTGGGAACTTGAGGATGCAACTAGTAGTTAACTAGTTTGTAAAATGCACCTTGTATAGAGAATTTAAGACTCGTTTTTTCCTTTTCTACAATGGAATCCACTGTTTCTGGAAACAATCATTCTACCTTCCAAAATGGGAACGTACAAGTACACATCAATATTCAGAAATCCAATTCTCTTGAAAAAGATGTTCTGCATTCCAAATTCCTCTGAAAAGTTGAGATTTCGTAATTGGCAGCTGAAAGATTCAAATTCATGGAATGGAAAATCCCTTGCATAATTTAGGTTGCTTAGAAGTTAATTTCTTGCAGTTTTCCCCTCTAGTATTTGATTAGATGGCCTAAATTGATCCCATATTGCGGTTTGGTGTTATTGCATGCATTTCAAGAGGGGTTTTGCCATTTATCTGGTCCTTGTACTCCTTGAATTATTTTGATTGGACCCTCGTATTCTTTTTGTATTGGTTAAGTCTCTCTATATATAGCAAGTGCTGTGCATTTAGGATGAGGTTTTGACAGACAGACATATAAACTGCAGCGTGTTACAACGGAGAAACAGTAATGAAATATAATGAAGAGTAGAAGAACTCAATCAGAGAGCAAGGCACGTTTCAATAATAATAAAGAAGCAAATGCTACTAGGCCAACCTCACACCATGCGTGATGAACCCTAGCAGATATACGTATGTATGATAGATCTGATTACAAGTTCTGGTGCATCTTATTTCCACAAAAATCTTAATGCGGTGGCAATATATATATATATATATGTATGTATGTATGACTCCTTGGTATTGGATGGTAACAAGCAACCAGCTTGGTCCTATTAATTTCAATGGCATGGGTGGGTAGACCTTGCCTGCGTGTAGTAGAGGTTACTCAAACAACAAAATCGGAGACCCAAAAGATCCAGAGTGGTGAGGGCGGTAAGAAAGTCACCATGTGAACAAGAACCCAGGAGAGAAATGGTAAGAAGTCACTGGAAGAGAAGACTTGTTTTCAAAGCAGACCAAATTAACATGCAAGTATGAGACCAACAGTAGTACTTTGAAAGGGAAGGACAGTTGAGCTGTTGTGTTCGAACCTCATAAAATCTCTCGCTCCAGCTTTTCCATCATTTTCTCGCCAGAGCTTTGCTTCAAGATTCAGGAAACCTAGTGTAGAAAAGGTGGTGTGTGTGTATCTGCTGAATG
The DNA here is from genome assembly GCA_018804465.1 of Populus tomentosa. Classification (NCBI taxonomy): domain Eukaryota; kingdom Viridiplantae; phylum Streptophyta; class Magnoliopsida; order Malpighiales; family Salicaceae; genus Populus; species Populus tomentosa. The sequence continues at coordinate 15,037 of JAAWWB010000978.1, read as the reverse complement.
GCCTAACAACCAGTAGGTGAGACATCAAGAAGCAAAGCATTCATTTTCATTTTTAAAAGCCCACAATTTTCCTTTTAAACATAGTGCTGTTACGAAGTTCATCTTATTCTCGTGCCTTTCAAATCATTGGTGAAGAGACGACTGGTCAGGTGACCTTGACACCATGGAATTCGATGAGTCTGCCAAAGATTGTTATCAATCCCTGCAACGCTCCTTGTTGGCTGAAATGAAGTTCATATTCTTGATTGCTCTAGTTTTCGTGATGGTTTCTCGTGCAGGTATAGACTCAAGGCTTCTTTCTCAGGATAATAAACTTGAAAGATGGATTTTCTTCGCTGTTTTTCATGACATCAAGTCCTGATCTATATTCATTTTCTGTCTCGCTTTGTTGCCACGATTGCAGCTGCATACGACCCATTGGATCCAAATGGAAACATAACAATCAAATGGGATGTAATGTCCTGGACACCAGACGGTTATGTGGTGAGTATCATCTCTCTCTCTCTCTCTCTCTCTCTCTCGTGGTGAGTATCATCTCTCTCTCTCTCTCTCTCTCTCTCTCTCGTGGTGAGTATCATCTCTCTCTCTCTCTCTCTCGCTCGCTCTCTGTTTTTCTTATACAGAACACTCTGCATATGCATGTTTTTGACTGGTCAAGTGGCAGTAGCACTAAATTCTCCTCTGCTTCAATTTCTCATATTTCACAAACCATGTTACGCAAATATCTCAAAAAGACTTGATCGAGGAAACAGAACAAATCCAGAATAATAATAAGCCAGCCTTGCTGAAGTTTTGAAACGTAGCCTGAATTAGGTTTCAAGCTTTGATTTTGTCTCCTATGCTCTTCAACCATCAACAATAGAAATCAAACAAGAGCACGCGCCACCTTCAGGATCTCATTCTCTTTCCCTATTTCCTTGCTTTCGTTGATCACAGAAAAAATGAAAGGACGTTGCTTGAGTATCTGTCGACATTTATTTTCCACACTCTTTCGGAGATCCAAATGCAAGCTCACTCTTTCTTAGATAAACATGCGACTTCAAGTAACCGTTAAGATATTTCATGGGTGTCTAAAAAACTAAATGAAAATAACTCACAATCATGTTTTCTTTCACAGGCTACAGTAACCATGAGCAACTTCCAAATGTACCGGCACATTATAAGCCCTGGCTGGACTCTATCATGGTCATGGGCTAAGAAAGAAGTGTTATGGTCAATGGTGGGGGCTCAAACTACAGAGCAAGGAGACTGTTCTAAGTTCAAGGGAAACATACCGCATTGCTGTAAAAAGACCCCCACGGTTGTCGACCTGCTACCTGGAGTCCCTTACAACCAGCAATTCTCCAATTGTTGTAAGGGCGGTGTGATGGCGGCTTGGGGCCAAGATCCTACAGCGTCAGTCTCAGCCTTTCAGGTGAGCGTTGGACTTGCCGGAACATCAAATAAAACGGTGAAACTGCCCAAGAACTTCACTTTGCTTGGTCCAGGACCCGGGTATACTTGTGGACCTGCAAAGATAGTGCCATCTACGGTCTTCCTAACACCTGACCGTAGACGAAAAACCCAGGCCCTCAGTAAGTTTATCTCCTCCAAGCTTGTTCTGAACATCTTATGTTTTAGTTTGTTGCAATTTCCGCATTACAAGTGTAATTTTTCTTTATGTAGTGACATGGAATGTCACCTGCACCTACTCACAGTTTCTAGCCTCCAAAAATCCAACCTGCTGCGTTTCATTCTCATCTTTCTACAATGAAACAATCACTCCTTGCCCAACCTGTGCTTGCGGTTGCCAGAACAAGAACAGCTGTGTCAAGTAAGGCTTACAGATTTTGTTTCTCCGCGTCACTCTCGTCTCTAGTTGCACAATGACATTAACTGATATACTTGTGTGTAAATACAAGTATAGCTGCATGCTAATAGAGCTAATTATGAAGGCTGGTATGTGCTCATTATTTGAAATCTAAATTTTCTGCTGGATATAAAAAAATGCAGGAGTAACTCGAAGGAATCCCACAAAAAGGGGATAAACACGCCAAAGAAGGACAACACACCATTGCTACAATGCACACATCATATGTGCCCTATTCGAGTGCACTGGCATGTGAAGGTCAATTACAGAGACTATTGGCGCGCAAAGGTTGCGGTAACTAATTTCAACTACCGGATGAACTACACAGAGTGGACTCTTGTTGTTCAGCATCCAAATCTCAACAATGTCACTCGAGTCTTCAGCTTTGATTACAAGCCTCTCGTACCTTATGAATCCATAAGTAGGTGCATAAAATTAAAGTTCAGATAAAAAGCTCATGAAGTTCTTCTGATTTTGAAACTCCAGAATGAAGTTGATATTCACATGGAACTGATTTTGTGCAGATGATACTGGTATGTTCTATGGCATGAAGTTCTACAATGACCTTCTAATGGAAGCTGGCCCTTTTGGAAATGTCCAATCTGAGGTGCTTCTTCAGAAGGACAAGAACACTTTTAGCCTGAAGCAGGGATGGGCATTTCCAAGGAAGGTCTACTTCAATGGTGATGAATGCATGCTTCCCCCACCTGACACATATCCATATCTGCCTAATTCCGCATATGCAAATCCAACTTCAATTCTGTCAATGGCAGCTTCATTGCTCTTCATATTGCTGTCAATGGGGTGACCAGCAGAGGAAAATTACGACTTTCAGATGTTCTTGCAGAAGATCATATACATGGTGGTTTTGATAGCCAGACAACTTTTTTGCAACAGGTACATTTATCATCTTTAACCCTCACCTGTGAACTAGAAGTTATAATCAGGTGTGGGAACATTCAGCTGTACTATTCTTTTGTACGAGTGATTGAACTTGTGATGAACAAACTAGAACTATATTTCACTCAAATACATAAAGATTTTTGGTGTGTTCAAAACAAATCGTTTCCTTTCTTACTTTTCTGTCTGAACATGTTTATTACCACTCAAACTTTTAGCATATCATTCGTGTTTGGCATACAGCAATGACAATAAATATGCACAAGGACTTCAAAAATAACTACGAATAAAAATCCATTTATCAGCTGTAAATTCTTAGTGGAGTTCCTTATTACAAGGATACGAACAAATAATATGTTGATATTCCACAAACAAAATGATCAAGTGTACAACATAAATACACATGTAGAAGAACCACTAATTCCCAATATAAAAAAGAGAACGTGACAAAAGATTTCTAATTGCCAATTAACATATTGGTGGTAACATGGTTATGGTGCTCCAAATCCACTTGCATTGCCATAACTTGCTGATCTTACACATTCAAGCCTTTGACTGGATTCCCTTAAATCCCAGCACTGTAACTCAAACAAGATGGGATTTCTTGATTGCTAGAACAACAGATAGTTTAAAGACTGGCATAGACACGATTCATCACACATGAGCAAATAGGAATGCCATAGACAAAAACAATGTCATGACTGGAAGAAGTAGAGAGATAACTGGGCGAGAACTATCATTTGGTAACCATGGGTAGGCATCTGGGGGAGGCATGACACAATTATCACCATTGAAGTAAATCCTCCTAGGGAAAGCCCATCCCTTTTCAAAAGTGAAAGTTGATGTGTCCTTTCGGAACAGTAGTTCTGACTGAACATTCCCGAGAGGACCAGCTTGTGAGAGAAAATCATTGTAGAACTTGACACCCCATAACATAGCTGTATCATCTGCAAAATAAAATCATATAGATACATCTCAGACACAAGAAAAAAGAGAACCATACAAGCTTACACAAAGGCGGAGGAAGTTTGGTGACTTACTTAGCCCTTCGTAAGGAGTTAGTGACTTGTACTGAAAGCTAAAACTCTTGGTGAGGTTATCAAAGTTGGGGTGTTGCACAACCATATTCCACAGTGAGTAGTTCATTCGGTAATTGAAATTGGTGATTGTAACCTTCGCCCGCCAATACTCCTTGTAGTTGAGCTTAACATGCCAGTGGACTCGGATTGGACACATATGGCTGGTACACTGGACCAAAGGTGTATTGTCAGATTTTCCAGGAGGTGAAATAACTGAGGCTAAGTGTGGAGTGTCCGGGCTGAAAAAACACATGAAGAGAAAAATATCAGGGGAAGAAGAATGTGCAGAGCAGAACTAGGTTGAAAAATTTGGCAGAGAAAACAGGAATTCAAGTTTTCAATAAACTGGCAAATGAGGAAACTTACTTCACACAGGTTCCACTCCCAGCTCGAGCAGTACTATTTTGACAGCCACAAGCACAAGTTGGGCAGCTTACTATTGTGTCATTATAAAAGGAGGAGAGAGAAACACAACAGGTAGGTGTCTTTTGAGCAAGGAATTGTGAATAAGTGCAAGTAATGTTCCAGGTCACTGCAATAACATACAATGTTAGATAAACTTAGGTTGTTATTCTTCCACACTGAGAATTATATTAATTATATGAGTGTGATGGTTCATAGTAGTGACACCATACTTCAACTTCTAGTCCATGTCAAGCTTATTTATCACTATAACAACACAGGCTTATTTCTGGGGAACAACTACAATCAAGAAAAGTTTTGGCAAACAGATACTATGCTAGTATCACATGACGTTTCGAAGCTAAGAAAATCCAAAACTAGAGATTTGTGGGAACGTTTTTGATAATCACGGGTCACCATAATAATATCACACGCTAAAAACAGGCATTATCTTGGTAATAGATCAGTTGTCCACACCAGAAAATGCATTCAAAGTAATGAACCCCTAAATCACTCTAGAAGAATTGAGACAATAACTTACTTAAAGCTTGAGTGATTCTCCTTTTGTCAGCCGATATAAATTTAGTTGGTCTCACAATCTTTGCCGGCCCACAAGTATATCCAGGCCCCGGTGCTCTCAAGGTGATGTTCTTTGGCACCCTAACAGTTTTGTTAGTGGTTCCAGCTGCACCAACACTAATTTGAAAGGAACTCACCGCATTGGCTGGGTCCTGTGCCCACGAGTTTATCACTCCCCCTTTACAGCAATTGGCAATCTGCTGGTTGTAAGGTGTTCCTGGCAACAAATCCACAACAGATGGATCCTTCCTACAGCAATGCGGTATGTTTCCCTTGAATTTTGAACAATCGCCTTGATCGGTGGTTTGGGCTCCCATCATGCTCCAGATCACTTCCTTCTTTGCCCATGTCCACCCCAAAGTCCAACCCGGCGCCTGAATGTGGCGATATTGCTGGAAGTTATACATCGTAACAACTGCCTGCAAATGAGAACAACATACATGAGAAAGTCCAGGGAAAAGATTCCGGGGAGGAACTTCAAGAGACTGGAAAAGGTAAATCATTGGAGTGCTTGATTCTGTTATCCAAAAATCCACTAAATGTGATATTGCATCATGTACTAGCTAGCACTTACAACATAGCCATCTGGAGTCCACTGTATTACGTCCCATTTGATGGTGATATTCCCATTTGGATCAAGAGCGTCATAAGCTTCTGCAAGTACATCAAGCAAAGATGAAAACTTTAGCCCTTAAGGTTCTCATTAACTCAGACAGATACTGTATAAAAAGTAGATCAAAGTCTGAATTGCAGCGGAAGAGAGAAAAATGATGGCAAGAGAGCAATCTAAAAGACATCCAGGTCCAAGACAAAGATTATTTTAGTTTCTTGTGCATCTTTTAGAAATTGGAATTACAACAAACCAAAGACTAATATTTAATGAACTACGTCACCAGCAACCATATCTTATGTGTTAAAGACAGAAGGAAACTCCAAGATCTTTAAGTTCAATGTATGAATAGAACCACAGATTTGTGCTTCTTAGACATAAGATTGCAGTCTTTCAAATTTTACCAATAATTCCTAGCAAGATAAGCAAAACCCAAATAATAAAAAGGAACGAAAAGCGATCATTTCCAATTCAAGAAACAAGAAAGTGAAGCAAAAGAAGAAAATTGACCTGTAGAAGTGAGAGTTGAGCACGAAATCAAGAAAAGAAGCAGAATGGTAAGAGTGGTGATCTTGGTAACGGATACAGTGACTAATGAGGAAGAAGGCTCCATTTCTCGATGTGTTGAAAATGGGATGCTTATGCGTCTGCTTCAGCTCAAGATCTGCATGAAAGCAGAGAGAGGGAGAGAGAAGGAGACAACTGTGGATGAGGGTGTAACCTTTTTTTTTGTCACAAGGGAAAGGAAGAGAGAGTTCAAGCGAGCACCAAGTAGGAGTATTAAAAATCCGAGAGAGGTTAAACACTTAATTATTGGCTGTCAATGGAAGGGAGGGCACTAACTGTAGTTCGTTAAAGAATTCCAAGCTTGAATTACCATTAACGAAAATTACCATATTAAAGAAAGATAAGTTCAATTAATGGGCTAATTATACGATCCTCGAAGCACTTAATTAACAAGCATTTTTCCCTTTCTCCGAGCTATTAAAAAAGAAAGTCACTTTCTTAATTTGGGTAAAATTAAAGGTCAGCTAAGAAAGTAAGATTGCTTGTTTTTCAAGTTTGGTATACCCATTTCATATTATAAAGAAGATTATTTAAGAAATTAATTTTAATTAACACACAAACTATATAAAAAATACCACCTAATTTGAAAATATATTCTTACATTAAAAACCTCGGTAGAAGACTTAGTATGTGTTTAAGAGTATTATTGTGATTGTTTTTCAAAGTATAATCTGAAAATATATTTTTATATTAAAAAATATTTTTAAAATACAAAAATAAGATATTTTTACTATCATGTAAATCAACAGATAATAAAAACAAAATAAAAGTTTAAATATGGAGCCATAAAAAAAGACTGAGAATAATAGTCACCGACAGCAATGGCTGTGGCCCATGTGCGCGCGCATAGTCTCCTACTCCCTCTCTGTCGGTGGACAGAGAGATCGATGGCTTGTTGAGCTGGGAAAACGAAGTTTCTGTGCCTCCGTTGATTTTCTCTAACCACCGTATTATTTTATATTTAGCCTTAATTAATTAATTGGTCTTCTTCGTGGAAGATTTTCCAAAGAGATGAGGGGGCATCCTTTTAATTGCTATTTAACAATAATGAATTTTCTTTATGACAATGTGATGAAATAAATCTGTGCCGACATTAATTTTCTTAATTAAACGTATTGTAGTGGCCTTCACTTCCTCCAAGTTTTCTTACAAAATCATGTACAGCTGAAATGAGCTGTATTGCACTCCAGGGAAGAAGAATTGATGCCTCCAAAAATCTAATGTCAAAATCATGTAAATATATTTTTTTATAATTTTAATACGATTAATATTAAAATTATATATTTTTAATATATTTAAAAAATAATATTAAAAAAATATCTTGCACCACTTAAAAGTAAGGAGAATATAATGGTTGATGCACTATAAGGTTTTGTTAAGTAAGTATTTTATTCAATAATTGTTTCTTTTTAATCTATCAAGTGTGGCAACTTAGCATAATTTTGTAGAATTATTATTTTTATTATTTTTTATATTTTGGGTCTTATTTTAATTTGGATTAATGTTAGCTTTTTTGGTCAACTAAGTTTATTTTCTTTCAAGTATAAATATTATTTTGTAAGACACTATTCTTTTTTATGAAGTTGAATACATTATTGTCACAATCTATTGTATGAGAGAAAAAATTATCTTAATTTAGTTCTTCATTGAAATGCTTTACCTTATTAAAAAATTAATCAAGTTTCGTGGTGTCTTTCATACTTGTTGTCTGTGTCTCTTCATAGATGTTGGGTGGGAGTTCAATTTCTATAATCTTGATGTCTTGGTATAGATCATAATTGTGTCAAATTTAATTATAAGCTTAAATTTAACTTTTCTAGGAAAAGTAAATTTGATTATGAATTTTTTAATTTTTATATCCACAAAATTCGCATACTTGTATTACTTTAGCAAATTGATGTTATAGGATGTAAAACAACCAAAATTAACAAAAATATAATGAAACATTCTAGGCTGTTATTAATGTGTTTATTTTTTTATCATATAATATGAAAAAATTAAAGTTTTTTTGTGTTTTATGCTCTCTCTCCTTTCTTTTCTTTTCTTTTTCTTTTGTTTCTTAGTCTCTGTTATTTATAGGTGTACGAAACGTTGGAATCATGAGATTAATTTTTAGGATTTAATTATGAGAATCAATAACAAATTGCTGAATTTTCTAGGCCAAAATTCTTGGATTTAATTCTAAGAATCAATAAAAAAGGTGCTGAATTTTTTGGACTAGAATTATAGAAATTCATTATGAGAAATAATCAAACTCGGATGGATTATTCGGGTTGAAATTCTAGGATAACAATTGAAAAAAAAAACAAAAACAACAACATTTTACTTCTTGTTTTATTATTATTTTCACTTTATAAAAAAACATTGTTTTGGGGAAAGGGTTGAGATTCCAAATTGATCCTTGAGTTTCTCTATTTTTTTTTTATTGTAGTACTTCTCTTTTGATATTTCAATTTTCATTTAATTAGGGTTTTAATCTTAGATTTTCTTTTCAATTGCACCATTACATGAATTAATTAAATCTTTTAATTTTTTTTTCAATTTAATCATTAGTTTCCAAAATTATGTGTTGTTGGTCAATTTTTTCATTATTGGTTTCTTTTTCAATTTCATTAGTAATTGAATTAATAGAACTCTTTAATTTGACTATTTTTTTCAATTTAGTTTCTAGTTTCTAAAATTATGCAATTTTGACCCCATTCTCACGTTTTCTCTTAAATTTTACCCTTGAATTAATTAAATTAACCCTTTAATTTGGCTTTCTTCTCTAGTTTGGTCCTAGGTCCTTTAATTCTTATAATTAAATCCAAATTAACCTTTTTCTTAATTACTTTTCAATTGAGTCCCAAACACACCTAAAATTATTCCTAAATTGTTTTCTTTCTTGCACTTAGTCTTGGGGTAGTCAAATTCATTTATTTGTCTGATTAAATCCCCAATTTTTTTTCTTCTCTTTGTTAAATTTATATTTTATTTATTTATTTATTGATATATATATATGTGTGTGTGTGTGTGGGGGGGGGGGTGTCTTATGCTTTTTATGATTATTTCTAATTTAATTTGAAACATAACTAAATAAATTAAATAATGAAAAATAATGAAATGACTAAAATTAACTAAATTTATTGAAATGAAAATTTTTGTTCTATTTTTTTTAAAAAAAAATAGGGGTAAAAAATTGAATTATGACATCTTTTATTTTGACCATGTAAGTTTACATGACCATACGAGACTGTCTTGTGTGAAAATGATATCCATAATCATGAAGGAGTGCTTGATAGATGTCAAAATTATGAGATATTAACCTCACAAAAATTGGTATTAATAAAAAGCAAACTCAACCTTTCCAGTAACTACATATTGATCTCTCATGCTTCTTTATCATTTTAAAACTTTGAAGATGCTAGGAATTATTAAGGTCTCAACATCTTAGTGGAACTCTTCGCAATCATTAATATTGTGCCCCAACTTGTATAAATGTCCTATATACAATGCATATTGTATTGCTTTTAGGCTATTCATATAGCTGGTGATTTTCAACATATCAAACAAAGGTGTCATCAACATTTTCATAATTGTTTTGTCTTAATCAATCACTATATCTTCTAATACTAATATATTCACACACTCATTATTTTGGCCTATATGATTTTAAGTTCCTTTTAAAGCTATCCACCTATGTTTGATAGGTAAACCAACTTGTTTCTTGAATGCATTACATCTTAATGCTATGTTTCATCTCCCCCGAAAGGTATGTTTCATCTCCCCCGAAAGGTAATTATATTTATTCTCTAACTTGTGCTAGTGTAGGTAATGTGATTGTACCAAACTATAAGGTATAGGGAAAATTTACCTTAGATTGATTACGAGTCCGTATAGTTGTTTTAGGATATGAAAAAGGAGTGGTAATTGCTCTTGGTCTCTAGTTATGTATTGATTACATGGCTAGTTACTATAGTAAGATTGTGTATTTTGATGGTAGGGTTGTTATTGGTAATAATTAAAAGGTTGGGTAATTTGGTATTATAGGAATTGTAAGGTTTAAAAGAATGTATCAGACATTCTTACAATTGGTATTTTTTTTATGGTGGTTAAATAATATATGGGATATGATGGTAGATATAATGACTAAACATGATTGTTTTCATTTTAGGCAAACTAGGGGCGAAAAAGCTTATTTTGATTATTTTTATAATTATTTAGATAATAAGTGTAATAATCCACCTAATACATCTTTGGATCCTTTTTCTTGGCAAAAATCTATCCCTTTTTAGATTCAGTTGCTTCATGTACTCTTTCAGTCTTGATGGCCTATTATACTCGTTCCGCTACAAGCACAATGTCTATAAAACTTGCAAACCTATTTCCCAATAAGTACTTATATAATGAGTTTTTAAAAGTGTTGATAATAAGAGTGACCAACTTTTTTTTCAGGAGAGGGGGTTAGATCCGAATTATAATTGTTTTACCAATATTAAGTATTTTCTTTCACTAATTCTTTGGCCTTTTTCTCCATTGCTTGCAAGTTCGTTATGTTAAAGACCATTTTCAAATTGAACTTGTACTGATATATGAATGCACCAATCATATCCTTTCATTTTTATTTTTTTTATCTTACTCTTATCTTGGCTTATATATAAAGAAAGTGTTTAACTACTTAAACTTTCATGGAAGAAATCGACGAGAAGTTTATTATCTTGGATTATTTTCACAATTTTGCTATAATAGATCAACTACTAGGAAATTCATAAATACAAATGGAAATACTGATGAAATATTTTCGTCGATAAATTACAATGAAATTTACCCACGAAAATATTCTTTTTGTATATACCAAGGGAATTATGGTGGTAAAAAAAAAAAAGCCAAAAAATATCATGATGTGTCATTTATACCAACGAAATTATCGACGGAATTAATTTTATTGATAAAATCTCTTGGTAAAATCATTGGTAAATTATTTACTTCTCCCTGATACTATTCATCATATCAATTATAAAGGGAATCACTAATAGAACATTCTGTCGGTATTTTCTAAAGAGTTCTAGAATTGTTCATTTTCTAATTGCACTATTAATTACTGTTTTTTATTAAAAAAATCATCAACGGATTGAAAAGTCATTGGTGTTATTTAACGAGTTTTGAAAATTTTCAAGTAAATGGAAAATTTAAGTTAAAAATTGCAGATGAAATTACCGAAGGATTAAAAAGTCGTAGGTGATATTTGACGGTTTTTAAATTAAAAATTTAAATTAAATATTACAAATAAAATCACCGACATAATGATTACAAATATTAATATTTAATTATCCGTTGGTAAAATCATCGGTAAAATGCCCCAATAAATAAGGTCCCTCATTTCACAACAAACGAGCCTCTTCTTCATCTTTTTCTTCTTCCTCTTCCACTTATGTAAAAGACATCAACATTCATTTCTTTCTTTCTCTACTCTTCTCTCCTCAACTCCTCTTCTCCTCCATTCTCAGGTATGTCTTCTTCTACTTTTTTTTCCTTTCTTTTCTAAGGTATTTTTAAATTAACATACTTTATAAGTTTTTTTTTTCTTCTTAGCTTCACTCGTAAGTAAATTAATGTAAGAATTTTCTTTTTTCTTCTTTTTATGTTCTTTTTCGTTATATTTTTTTTAATTTTTTTGTTCTTAATAATTGTATGAATGTTGTTGTAGGATTTTTTTTCATACGAGATCAATGTTGTTATTGTTTAATTTTTTTGTGTTATTTATTTGTTGCAAATTTGTTTGAGTTGATTTTCTTCTTCTTCTTCTTCTTCTTTTTCCAAGCAACTCAATTCTGAGTATTACGAAGTGTTGATTTATATTAATTTAATTATTTTTTAGTTTGTTAAATAGATTTTTTTAAAATATTTTTAAATAATCACCAACGGAATTGCATATGATTTTTTTTTGTTATATGACAATCTTCTCGAGGGAAATACTAACGGAATGAAGCAGATAAGTTTTTTCACGTGCTTTTCCCGTCAATAAATATATCGGTAAGAATATTTTTTTTATCACTGAAGGACTAACAAACAAAAAATTACTGACAAATAATTCATTGATAAAGCATTTTTGTTTGTGATTTTATCGGTAAATTAATTTTAAATGAAATAATAGTACAAAAAGTGACGAAAAATTCTCTCGATAAATATAAGAATTCAGGAAGTGATCCTCGGATGGGTATTAAGACATTTAACATCAGTATACTTGGTGAATTCTTTTATAGGACAAATATATTATATACCCGACTCATTTTAGAGGCTTTCATGGAATCATATGAGTCCATGTTTTCAATTGCTTTCATGTATTCTTTATTAGCAGATAATTTCTCATCCTCGATTTCTTTCTTAGGATTCTCATTCATACCATTTTATTCAGTTGGCTTTATAGTAGGGGTCGATGTTGCTTGTTGATAATATGGAAAGACTAATAGATGATTGAGAGCTTGTAAGAACCGCGCGAGTCTCAAGTGACATTCATGGGAATCCAGTGTTCATAGCGACCTCTAGCTTAGTACTCCCCACTACTCCGAGCTTGTCTTTTTGCTTCTATGACAATTTTAAGCTTTGTATCAATCGTTGTATCATTTCCCCTTCATCATCATCTTGTATATATATATTTTTTTTTACTTTATATTTCCAAGTCCTTTTCAAGGTTTACCACATCTAGCTAGCCTTTTCAGTTGTCCAGTATCTTTGTCTTCTTCAATAGGTTTTGGTATTCCTAACCCTACAATGACCCGGTGCAAGTAGTTGTTTATGTTGTTATGACGCCATTAGATGTACAACTCTGAAACTGTAGGTTCTCACTCAGCCACTGCTTGTTCAACCAACCCCTGAGTCATGATCCAGTCCTGTCTTTTTCGCCCTAGTGTAGCCAACAAAGCTGTATCCTTGAAGCTACCATAAAATTGAGCCAAACTAGTGATTCTTAGAACATATTATTGATATCTGAATTGCCTTGCTACCATGGAAGGGGCATAGCTAACATACCCAATGACTCTGATTGAAGGGACCCAAAGACGATGGCCATAAAAGTAAGGTAAGGTGCTGACCTCACCCAAACTTTCCTCCAACTTAACAAGTCATAGATATCTTATAAAACAACTGTATGGAATCAAATCAGCTACAAAAGGGAATAATGTCAAACTAAAAATGCCCAGAGCTAGTATCTTATTTCTCTCTCAAACACTGTTGTGATCATTCGTCTTTTGATCGAATAACTCCTCCCAAGTTTTCCATGGCCAGCTACCAGCAATTCTTTTTTCCTTGGATTATCCATCCTTTTATTGACATTCAAAAGTTTGGCAACCTTCGATACAGCATTTTCAGGCCATTAGTGAAAATAAGTTGTATACACTAGTTGGGGCTTCCATAACAACTATCAATATTACTCTTATATTGTAGGTACCATATCCACCTCTCCACAAAAGAAACATCTATAAGAAGGGTGCCAAAAGTGAGTGAGAGCTCTTATCACCATCTTCTGCAAAGCTATCTCTTAAAACTAGGGCTAAATTCCTATACTTTTGAGTGAAATCATGCTTGTCTTGACGACTTAACCTTTGTTTACACAACAAGAGCTTATCAGTCTTATTAGTAAGCCAATTTATAGGTTTTAGTTGGGTAGCTTAGTATAAGATTCTTGGATCAGGCAGTCCCCCTCTTCTCTTGCTGCAAGGATTCAGACTTTTATTTGAATTGTTACGGAGAGTATTTCCGAATGTTAACCATCTTGTCTCCCATTTCCTAAAATTTCATGATTGAGATAAGATTTCAACTACGTACATCAAGCCTTACCTAGTGACATTATCAAGGAAATTAACACCTTAATGGAAGCTTCTAGCCGGTAATTAAGTGTTAAGGTAAGTTAACTAACTAGTTGATCTCAAAAGATTTCTTATTGTTCGGTTAACAATTTTCATAGGCTGAACCAAGGCGTAAAAGGTTTAAAGAGTATAAATCAAGGTGATGCTCATCAACTACTAATAATGGCCAAGTAGACTAACCACAAGAGTTGGTTGATTTCATGAGTGTTACCCAGCTTAAAGACCATCAGAGCACTGCTAGGTCTCTACGCAAACGTAAAGATAACGTGTGTACAAAATAAAGTTTTGTGCAGTGAACATACATCCATATCAAGTCTAGACAAATAGAAAGCAAGAAAAACATTGATGCATGAAATCCAGGCATTCATGAATCTTATCAACAAAAATCTAAACACTAAACACACATTAATCAGTTTACACAAGCTTGCCAAAAATGTTCAAATCTTATAATAAATCACTCGAAGTATCTTATCATAAAAAATAAACAAAGCTTAACCCTTAATTTCCAGTAGTTTATATTCTATAACGTGGAAAATCCTGGCGAGTAAAAATATATAAAAAAAGGTAAAAATAAAAACAAAAAATTATTGTCTAGTTTTATGATAACTACGAGCCCTAATTTTTCTTTAAATGTTCTAGATAAGAGATTTATTATGATAAATGAAAAATTAAAATCACCATAAATGATTATATCTAGAATAAACTGAATTATCGTTTGTTTTTAATGATAAAAAATACATATTGTGCTTCCATACAAAAATTATTATCTAAACTAAGTGCTTGTTTTGTTTATAAGGCAAAGGCATAATAGGATTTAAAATAATGATTCGGACCCAGATGCAACAACAAGGGGTAATCCTCACTCCTCATCAAGAAAAAACAATATCTCGACACTTAAAAATAGATTCACAATATAAACTATCATTTTGTTGTTGTTATTATTTTTTACAAAAGATAAAAATAATGAGTCACATATTAATAGTTCTTATTATTTATTTGTCAACATCGTGGACAATGATGAGATGACTCATTTTATCCCGGGCTAGCTTTACGGATAATAAAAATTAATATTATACAAAAACAATTGTGGAAAACCAAATAAAAAGAGATATTATGTTTTTTTTGTTTGAAAAATAATTTTGAATATGGTAAAAATCAAACTATGTGTCAAGCAAATTTTCATTCACATGTCAAATATTTTTTAACA